>CAUYQV010140962.1:0-15416 GCA_963574575.1 Galagoides demidoff
AGAGCAGGCTCATGCCCAGGCCTCAATCACATGGGATGGGGTGGGACCTAGCCTCCTTGATCAGCAGGTGGTGAAGTCAGGAGGACAAGTGACATGGATTCTGGCCTATCTATACCCTCAATTGTGCATTGTGCTGTCCTGCCCCACAGGGCTCCAATGTCACCATCTGCAAAATGCAACCTCTGATAGTCTCTGAATCCGTGACCATATGTGCTGAGGAGGGTCAGAGAGCCCGAGTTTGCAGACTTCTTAGAAGAAAGAGTTTTATGGGGCTCTGGGGAGTGTAGGTTTTACAATTTGGTGGGTCCTCACTTATTTTTTTTCAGGCTCCCCTAAAAGCATTTCAATTTGCTGCCTTTCACCCAGGCTGCATGAAGGAAATAATGTTATTATAAGCATCTCTCTGGGGGTTGTATCTTCTGTAAGTACTAAGGTGAGTGGAGGGGAAAGAACTCAGGCCATGGGTCTAGACCAGTGGTTCTCAACCTTCCTAATGCCGTGATGACCCTTTAATACAGTTCCTCGTGTTGTGATGGAGGAACCACAACCATAAAATTACTTTCATTTACTTCACAACTGTAATTTTGCTACTGTTATGAATCGTAATGTAAATATCTGATATGCAGGATGTATTTTCATTGTTACAGAGGGATCATGACCCACAGGTTGAGAAATGCTGCTCTAGACAGTGGCCGGCACTTTCTGCTTCGTCACTTGCTGATGACATCACCCCTCTTCTCAGAGTTTTACTTTCCTTATGAGTAATGATCCTAGGCTTGCAAAGATTCCGTGAAATAATCTATGAAAGCCTTTAGCAGGATTCCAAAGCCCATTGCTAGCCCTCAGTAAACCATAGTCAGTGACATGCACAATGCCATGGCGGCTCCCCCCTCCATCTGAAGGAGCTGTCTGAAGAGTAAGGCAGGGGACAATGCTGGAAGTGCCCCTGCTACCACCTGCCCAGGGCAAAGAGGACTAGAGAACCATTGCTTGCTTTTGCCTGGAGCACAGGTAGTGATCAGTAGTATTTGTTGAATGGATGGATGAATGGATGGATGAATGAATGAAAAAAACAGATTTGGCCCACTGGTATTTTTTGCTAGGAATTTTGTTTGCATCTCTGTCTTTATTATTACATATTAATTGGCTCGGCGCCTGTGGCTCAGGTGGCTAAGGCACCAGCCACATACACCTAAGGTGGCGGGTTCGAATCCAGCTGGGCCCACCAAAACAACAATGACAGCTGCAACCAAAAAAAAAAAATGGCTGGGCGTTGTGGCGGGCGCCTGTGGTCCCAGCTACTTGGGAGGCTGAGGCAGGAGACTCGCTTGAGCCCAGGAGTTGGAGGTTGCAGTGAGCTGTGATGCCACAACACTCTACCCAGGAGGACAGCTTGAGGCTCTGTCTCAAAAAAATAAAAATAAAAAAAAGAAATTAATTGTTCATTTAGCCTAAATAAAAAAGATTCCTGCAGAGTTTTTTTGTGTGGATTAGATTTTGGATATTGGGTTCTTGATCAGGTGGGTGGGAAAGGAAACCAATTCCTAATGTGGAGCTTATTGTAAACTGGACTGTGAGGGCTTTCCTGACAGACAGCTGAGTGAGCCCTTCAAACCAGAACCCTTGCTCCAGAGGGCTGCTAGCCTGGTGGACTCTGACAGGTTTCCTTCATTACCAAAGAGCAATGTCTCCATGACTGGCAGAGTTTAAAGGGAAGTATGTGACTGAGAAGCAAGGCAGGGTGTCTGTTATTTCCAATCATTGAGTTCCAGCCACAGCCTCCTTAGTGATTGGCTCAGGTCAGTGGCCAAAATATAGACTCTCAGCCAAGGACTAGAGGGCTCATCTCAGCGTCAGTCCTTAAGAGGAGGATTCTCTAACCCCCAAGGCATTGGGAGAAAGTGGGTGGTTGGGTGGTGGTGGCAGTGGGTGTGGATGTGTGAAGGATTTGTCTGCAGAAATGAGCCATCAGCTGATCTGCAATACTTGTGACTGGGGTGTGGGAGGGGAAGAAAGGGGATAGGAAATTTGGGTTCTGAATCCTGCCTGGCTGGGGAAAAAGGCACTTTCAAGAGGCCGCTATCGGCTACTCCGGCTGAGTTCCAGGGAAAGATGGGTGGGATATGTGGTCTTGTCAGTAGGAAGACTTGGGCGTGGAAGCTGCTTAATTATAACAACTCAGTCTTTGTCCAGTCCCAAGCTGCTGATTTTATGGTTCCACCCAAGCCCAAAGTGCTTGTGAACCTGAGAGAAAGTTATTTTGATATGAACATTCTGGGAAACCTTGCAGTCAGAGGAGGAAGATGCAGGTTTGGGGGCCTCTAGAGGGCTGACGCTGCCTGCCATGTGAGAACCAGTTTGGGGATGGGAGCCTTAGGGCCAGGATGTAAGTCTCTGGCTCCATAGACTCAATCAAGACAAGTTCACATCTTCAGCTGTAAGACTCACTCTGCCCACGTCAAGATGAGGTCAGCTGTCCTGCTTTAGTCAGGAAACACACCAGGGCCACCTCCCCGCTGCTCCCCTGGAGGTTTCCGTGAGACCCCCTCAAGCCCTGCAGAGGGGGGGTGGGGTGTCTGCAGAAGAACAGCAGTGTTCTCCAGGGAGCTTCATTGGCTGAATTTACACTCTTGCTAAATGTTTTACAGTACGTGTTGCCCTGAGTAAATTGAAATTGGTCGGGAAGAATTTTAAACAATTTATCAGTCCGAGTAAATCCCTGTTAAGAGGTAGAAATGAGCTCTTATGGGGATAACAGCCATAGGAAAACAAAGTACAATAATATTCTTCTCTTTCCAAATTGTATATAAAATCAATTGCTGGTTCTCTGCTAAAAAGCCTAATGTCTTGTGCTATAATTTATTCTGGGAGACCAGGCCTGAAGGGTGCTGGCATGCTGGCAGCCCCCTGGCCCTGCACAGAGGTCTGGAATATTCATCTTAGAGAGGAGAGCTGAGGAGGAAAGCTGCTGGGCCAGTTTGGATGAGATTGCAAAGCTCTCAGGTGAAGACAGGGTGGGGGTGCAACCCTACCCTGAGCACCCCACTCTCACACAGCTGCTCACAGAATCCTCCAGTGTCCCTGCAGAGAGGAGCCCTGTGTCTCTCTTTGCAGGTAGGAAGCTGAGACTGAATGAGGAACTGTGTTCTGAAATACCTACTGGTGGGTTGGAGACAAAACTGAGAGTGGACCCCCTACTCCAGGCCTTGCTGTGAGAGCTGTAGCTTCCTGGATCCCTCAGAGGGGATTGGCAGGCCGAGCCTCTAGCACTGGGGCAGTGGAGGGGCTGATGCAGCACCCTGGGCTAGTGGGAGCCACAGGGGTCCCTCAGGCCTTGGGACAGAGAAAAGGGGACTGTAGGACCTGGGCTCCACTGCACTCCCTTCGGGCAGAGCCCACAGTCTGTCACAGTATTTTCCTAGTATTAATTGCAAATATGAGTAGAAGGCGTTCAACTTCATCAGGACCCACCGAGACATTACCGATAGAGACATCACAAAGTAAGACTCAGGGGCTCTTGGTGCTAAGAAAGGACCTGTGATGTCTGTCCCTTAGACACTGGAGACAGGAGTGGGAAGTCTCTGAAAACACAACTCCTGGAAGACAGGGTCAGGGTCTGTGAGGTCCAGAATCCAGGCCAGGCTGACACATAGTGGTTTGCAGGGGTGGATGTTTAGTCAAAGAGCAGGTGGATGATTTCCCCATCCCCTTTCTACAGAGAGTGTGTGCCCAGGGGAGTCAGAATGGCCCTGACATTTTCTGTGAAGACCCCCCCCCTTCCAACCTCTGGGGTGATAGCTGAGTCATGGTCACAGTCATTGCAACAGCTGCGACAGCACAAGAGGCACCATGACAACAGCCAACAGTCTGCACTGAGCTCTTGCAGTGTGTCAGGCGCTGTGCTGGGGGCTTTTGAAACCTCACTTCACACAGTTCTCGTGGCACAATTATAAGGCATGCACTAGTACAGAGAGACTGCAGCTTATGGGTAGGGTTAAGTTCACTTTTCCATGAAGTGGTATAAATTAAAAGGCAGAAAAATACAACTAATCAAGTTACCATAACCCCTATGCAGATTGTAGCTGTGTGCAAATCACTGACATTTCAGTATCTTTCCAAGGCTATCAGCTAATGTTCCTACAGAACAGTCCTAGTTGGCAGACCAGCCTGAAGGTTATAGGAAGAGCCTGCTCTGGCCCCGTGGGGCCAGAGACTCCCTCTCCTTCTGACCAGGCCCTTATCGCCCCTGCCGCTGCACCTGACTCCCTTCTCTGGGCTCGCTCAGAGGTTCAAGCTCTTCCAGGATGGGCAGAGCCATCTGAATTTGCTACAAATCTGTATATTAAGGCAAAAATTACTAACATCTGCCACTTAAGGAAGCAGCTGCTATGTGCAAGGCACAGGGCCAGGTCCCACACATATGGGATTTCACAGAATCCGCAAAACAGTAGGGACTAGTCTCCATGCACAGATGGGGAAACTGAGGCTCAGGGGCTTAAACAACTCACCCAGGCCACTCAGGCCACTCAGGCAGTAAGTGCTAGAGCCAGAATTTGAATGGATTCTGCCTGGGGCCAGAGTGCCAGGTCCTGTGATGCGTGCATCCATAGCAGATGGTTGGGTCAGAAGAAAGGACAGTGGTCCCTGGTCCTGGCTCAGCATACAGTTGGTGCTGTGGCCTCACACAGATCAGCTCACTTCTCCAAGCCTCCTCTTCCACATCTGCAATCTGAGGGTGCTAAACATGCTGGGGCTGATTCTCTGGGGTATTTGCATGCTGCTCCCGTTGAGGCATGTGTGCTCATGTGCACACACATTTGTTGGTAAGTTAGAGACCTACCACTGTCCCAAGCAATCATACTTCCTAGGAGGCAAATATTCAGTCTGCTCCTATCAAGACTTCTGATAATGAAGTGCCACCCCTCCCTCTGCCTCCTCCTTCCTGCTCAGGCAAGTGCCACCTGGGCCTGCAGCCTGGGGAGAACCTGCAGCCACTCCACTTGCAAATAAGCCACTCTGCTTCCTAGGAGGCAAACAAGAGTGGGGGCGATAAGGCAAAATCCAAAACCTCTGGTCCTGCTTGGCAGCACTAATGTGTGACTTGCAGGTGAGAATGTGAGTGGTCTCATTCCTGCTGCTTCCTTAAGTGTTCCTGCATCCTCAGCGGATCTGTCATTCCCATATCTTCTACCAAAGGGTTGACTAGAAAGTGCTTCAGAACCCTGTGGGCGAGCAGTCTGCACATTTGGACAGGAATAGAAGAGGGAGTAAGGGAGGACTGGACAGGAGGAGGGAGAAAGAGGTCCCAGAAGAAACTAGCTCATAGCATAGGAGTACTAATCAGCTGCCCCAGGCCTCCGCAGGGACCGCCTGAGTGTCACCCTACTGCCATCTGTTTCCTTCTGTTCTTCTGGAATCTCAGATTGGTCCTGAGTAAAAGTGTAGAATTAGCCATAACCAATATCAATTAGTACAGATTTTATAACTGTAACTTTCCCCCTCTCCTCCATGAATCTCTGAAGAATCTACTAGATTAAGTATTTTGGCATCCAGGTTACTGAGTTTGTGCCAAGCACTATTCCAGTTCACGTGCATTACAGCATTTGGGGGACCCTCCTTGTCCTGTGCTGACTTTTTACCAGGTCTGGTGGGGGGCAGAGAGGTGGTTTGGGCCAGACCCCCAACCAGGCAGCCGGGCCTTACAGCAAAGTCACTGCCTGGCACAAAAGGGATCTGCAGTTGCTTCTGCACATTGGCCGGGACACAGGTCAACCGCATTATTTCTTATTCTCCACCTGCTGGGGAAAATATAGCTTTGGAATTAAGGTTATGATCCCATGCTCTCTGCTCAGCATGTTCTTGATGCTTCCCTTGATGGCCTGTTTCTGTGAAGTGTGTTGACATGAGAGGGGGCTGAAACTTCTCATTGTGACAGCAGAGGGACCAGCTCTGAGGAAGACCCCCAAACAGCAGCATCCACTTTGGGGGGATGATGTGTCAAGACAGACAGCAGAGAAAGGGCCTGTGCAAAGTTGAGAGAGAAAAACGAAACAAAGCCAGGAGCAGAAACAAGCAAACAAATGAGCTTTCTTGAGCTTGTTTCTTTAACAGCTCAACAATTTTCAGTGCAACAAAACCAAGTGCTTGTTATTGCCAGGTGCCGTGTGAGTCCCAGCTGTATTGATTCTAAACCTCTTTTCTCATGGGATGCCTGTGTACCTGTTTTGACCTGTTGCTCTGGGGATAGTATCTTCATCCTTGCTAAACACTCCCTGATACGTGAGTGCATGGGGAGGAAATAGTCAGAATGTGCCTATGAACTTCAAGTTTGGACGGTTAGATTTTGGTTGGTTGCATTTTTTGCATAGAAGTTACCTAGAACATAAGGATAACAGAAGTTAGGATGGTTATCACATTTAGTAACACTAAAAGTACAGAAAAGGCAAAGGAACCATTGCCATCTCTGTGACTTGGCTGAGAATAGCACCTACATAAACATAACTACGTAAAAACTGAATATTGAGCAAATGAAAGTGTAACATTCCTAAACCTACTGGGAAAACAGGAGATAATGATGATGTGTGTGTGTTGTATGGAGAGAGAGAACAAGAACTAAATCATCATCTTTCAAAGATAAAGGTCAAGAGATAATGTGTAGTGGTGAGACTGAGGTAGCAACATAAGCGTGCCGTTTGCTGATATGGAGGTAAATAATAGGAAAATCAGCTAAAATAGTTAAAAGGCAGTTGCCCCAGATGGGTGGAGAATAGGTCAGAGAAAAGAATTTAGTGTAATTGTATATTTTTGCAACAATCTCTGTAGAGCTTTTGGACTCTTTTGAAACTATGTGCGTATAGAACTTTGGTAGAAAATAATCACAAATTATAAAACATATATATATTCAAGAAAAGACATTCAGTACCAGGTGGATCCCCTTGGCCCTTATTGCTAAGGCCTGCACACTTGTGCCTCTGATCCACATCAATGATCAGGTTCCAGGCTGGGCTGGGCTGACTACAGGCCTCCCTGCCTCTCCACCTCTCCCTGTCATCCCTGAAGCCTCTGTGAGGACTTCCTTAGCAGCTACCACTGCCCCAAACAGCTGAGCTTGTGAGATTTGTCACCACCTATTCTCAGGGGTTGTGCAAAGTGAAGATGGAACAATTCTGTTGCCATTCAGTATTTGCATTTCCTTGCTTATGGAACTCAACATGACTTCAGTCCACTTTTTACCAGGTGGAGTAGCTAACAACCAGGTTCCTGTAGGGAGCCCCAGAGGTGGCTTCTGGCTTGGGGCTATGAGGACTAAGTTTTGAAAATTGAGATGAACTCTTTACTCTGCTTTCTGCTATATCACCTTGATCATTGTTATCACTGTCCTCATCCCCATCGGCCAATATTTATGTTCCAAAACTCAACTCTTGGCTTCTCCCTCTCAAAACCCCCTTCTCACTTCTTGGTGTTCCCCATCTCAGGAAATGGCATTTCTGCTCATCTGCTTGTTCAAACTGTCCTGCAGTCATCTTTGTCTTTTATCTGTTTCTCTTACTCTCCATCCCACCTTCCAGGAAACCCTGTGAAGTCTTTCAAAATGTACCCAGGATCTATCCACTTCTTTACGCCTATGGTCACCATATTAAGGGCTTGAATGACCTTGGCCACCATCATCTCTCACCTGGGTGACCATAGTAGTCTCCTGATGGCATTTCTGCTCCCATCCTGGGCCTCTACAGTTTAAAAATGCAAATCTTCAAACTCTACTGCCTTACCAGGGCACCTAGCACAGACTCCTCACCGTGATTAGAAGCTCAACTGCTAATGATCTGGCCGCCTCTCCAGTTTCTTTTCCCACCAGTCTGTCTCCAGTTCTCTCTGCTCTATCCACGTTGTCCTTGCAGTTTCTTGCTCACTTCAAGCTTGCATTTGCCTCAGGGCCATTGCACTTGAAGTTTCCTGTTGGACTTTTACTCCAGATAGCGACATGGTGCTTCGCTCCTTTACTTCATTTAGGTCTCTGCTAAAATGTAAGTTCCTCAGAAAGGCCTTCCCTGACTATGTAAAATGCTACCTCGGCCTCTGCACATCACTGACTGTTCTCTTTCCCTTTACATTCCTTCATAGTACTTGGCATTTCCATCCTATTGTTTATTTGTCTTTCCCTGTAGAGTGACTATAATCTCCAGGGGAGCATCTGATATTTTGATCCCCTGATTTATCCACAACTCAAGAACAGTGCCACCACACAATAGGAATTCAGTAGGTTTTGTTGAATGTCCCTGTGAAGGGACGCCACACCCACTGTGGGCAGAGTTCTTGCAGGCATTACAGAATATAGAGACTCTGGACTTGTGACTGCATCAGGTTCGTCGCACCCAGGGAGAGGTATGTGACTCCAGGGAGTGGCCCATACCGACTTCTGGCGGTTGTGGAGATGGCCTCCTCCTTCCTTAGTTCCTTCTTATGATTTTTACCTGGATGGCTGGAATTGATAGTATGTGGCGTGATGGGGGTGGGGCAGAGAATGAGCCAGAGAATTCCCTACAGTTGCGATTTTATGTGTGGTTTGATTGGGCGATCAAAGCTATCTCCATCTATGGGTCATTTGCATGGCTCTGGGTTTTCCTGATGTGTCTCAGTGGCCTCATCTCTTTTCTCTCACCTTTTTGGAAAATGTCATTCTCTCAACTGACTTTTTGAGAAGATTTAGCTGTGTGCATGGGGAGTAATGCAGCCCCCGCTTCCCAATTGCCCTCTTTGTGAAAATGTAGTGATATAAATACTTTTAAGCATCTGCTATATTCTCAGCTCTGTTCTCAGCAGTGTGGATGCAGGTGGAATATCAGTCCTAGGATTTTAGCCACTTCTCAGGGGCAAGAGAATACTTAAAAGAGTGTGAGTATTCTTGGGTTACTGATGCCCTTTGAAGGGATGGGCCCGTATGACTTTTGTTATTGCCCACACTCCAACATGGCTATGCCAAGCCTCCTTTACTTTGACTTTCTTCTTTGACAAATGGAATGCCAGACACTAATTAAATGTCAATGACTATTCCTGCAAGTTCAATTTTCTGGCTCTATCTAATTAAAATTAAATGGTAAGAGAGGTTAGGGAGACGAAATCAAAGGAGCAAAAAGAGTTCAAGTTTCCAAACTGTGTCCCTGCATTTGCTAAATCAATTTCAGTTAGCTGCCTGAAGCTGTTCAGAGGCCTTGTGAAGAAGCAAGATGCTTGCCTTTCTGGAGAGAGTCTTTGCTTTTTCTAGTTACACATGTTGACTTTAGCAGCTCGTGGCCCTGAGAGTCTCTGACTGTTGGGTTCCTGCTGCAAGGTAAGTGAATGAAAAGGTGGATTTCCAGGATGAGATCCACAGGTGGAGAAGGAAATTCTGCCTCTTCCCAAAGGGGCCTCAGCCTGGGCCCACCCTCTCTTGCTGATCAATAACTGTCTTCTGTATTCCGACGGGGCTGGGTTGGAGAGTTGCCATGATTTGTGTATTCCCTTCCCCCTATTGGCAGAGGAAGGAAGAATAGACCCGAGAGATGAGGATCTTGCTAATTCAGCCAATAACATCTGCTGAATTCACCGTGGGCTCATATCTTAATTGAATTAAGTGTTCATTAGCAAATTAAAATATACTATTAATTTCTTCTTTGTGTGTTTGTTTTGGGTTGAAATTTTATATTTTCAGGTATTATTATTATCAACTGATTTATTTATTTTTTTAGATCACAGTTGTCCAGATGAACTTACCACACATTCCAATTGTGCCTTAGATAGGTCTTTTGATACTCATTTTCTAATAGATTTATATTGGTGAATGATAGTATGTTATATTAATATTAAAACTTCTTAAATTGTTTTTAAGTTAAAAAGTGCTCACGGGCTCCTAAGCAGATAGAATACCCGTGGTATTAAAATGCTTCTGTGGGGGCCTTAATTTATGCTGATGGATGGTTCTTAATAGTTGGAAATGCTAGAAGTTTTTTAATGTTCAGAGTTTTTTTTTTTTTTTTTGCATTTGCAACTTATAAACTTTGATAGATCCGAGGAAGCCACACATAGCAACCCTGGTACCCCAGTGGGTGGCAGGGCTCAGAACAGGTCTGTTCATGAATAGTGCCTATAGTCTCACTGCAGTGCTACCAGAAATCTTCCTATGGAGTATTTATGACAGATTATGGCCAGTGTCTCAAACCAGCATTTACAGTGGCCCACGAAAAAGAAATGATCATATAGCAGGGATATAATTGAAAAAATTATTAAGGCTTCAATAAAACTAGACATGACTAGATAATATTGAGATAAGTCATATGATTTGGGTAGTGGGCCAAATCTAGACATGAGTTAAAATAAAAATATACATCTTTCTGGTTGTGCAGAAGACTTCCGTAATGGGCAGTACTTCAAAGTAGTCACCAATACTTTAGAAACAAAAGTAACAAATAAAGATCTTAGAGATTAGCTCTTTCCTGTGCAAAGTCTGCCTCTAATCTGGTGTTTTTTTCTTCATACTGTTCCTGAAAGGATTTGAGGCTGGTTTGGGCATGTTAGATTTATGTTTTGATTAGTGAAACTTGATTATGTAGGTGTTACCTTTAATAAGGAGCCACTCAGGTGGAAGTCTGTTTACAAAAAGAGTGGACTGAGAGAGAAAAAAGATGGGAAGGGGGATTTTTGTCTGATTTAATATAATCTAACCATATTAAATCTTAATTAGAGAAGAAGATTTAAGCTGTGGATCCCATCTGGGGAAATATGCCCCAAAGCACTGCTAAGAGAGAAATGAGCTTTTCCCCTAATTCGCTATCAGAACTTGGTTTACATATTAATTCCAGGACCTTGACATAATCCCCTGTTTTAGCCTTACATCTACAAAAATCCACATGCCATTATACTATGAACTTTAAGAACAGGAGAAATTATTTCCTATTATTACGACTGGTGTCCACTGGATTTCTAAAAGCATAAAATTGTATGTGTAAAGCCCATTTTAAATCAAATCTTTAAACACCTTCTGATTTCAATTTCTTGGAGAATCAGATGCCACCATTTTTCAATGTTATAGTACTAAACTATGTAGTAATTTAATATGTATTTTTAACACAGTTTAAAAATCAACTTCTAGATTATTTAGGGAATACTGTGTATCTCGTCTTATGTTGTGTAATGGACTTCATGTTTTAAATGTAGCTAACCCAATCAATAAGTTTCCCAATGTTATTAACTTACCCGATGTTATTAACTTTGCATATTTATAATGTGATAAAATTAAAACCCAGCAGTCTAAATGTATAAAGCTTTATTATTTTTTAATCATTGGTAATTTGATTCAACCTTCCAAAATGTTCTTCCTTCATTATATTTATTTTTTTCTTTCTTAGAACTAAAGATGAAAATTATTAGCATTACATCAGCTCACAAATTGATCTGTCTGTTTAATTAGCCAAGCAATGGGTGATTTACAACAATGGCATGAAGAAAGGATCACAAATACTTATCATGGGAGTCGAGAGGGGAAGCAAGAGGGAACTTGTGGGAAATGTGTTAGAGAAACAGCAGAGATGAGGGGTTGTAGACACCTGTTGCATGGCAACTGAGGGAACTAATAAATTCTGGGCCGAGAGCCCAAGTTCTTATTCCAGGAACTATTTTCTAGAATGATCCATGGCCATAGAGGCTGTAGGTGGTCTGTGTACCTCCTAAACAAGGAATGTTGTCAAAGATGCTGCTCTCAGAGAGGAAGGCACTGCCAGAAAGGGGGGCATCTGGTCACCTGCTCTCCAATTTGGTTTCTGTAGCCATGAGCTATTGGAGGTGTTCTCTGCTCACTGCCTGCTCCATCAGCTGCTCCTCCATTCCTTTTTGACTATATCTCTCAGCAGCATTTAAAATAGGTGACCATCTCTTCCTCCCCCAAACACTACCTTCCCTTAATACTGGAGCACCAGATCCAGAATTCCTCTTACCTCTCCCATTGCTCATGTTGTTGGCCTTCCTTCTTTCTGACTCCCTTAATATTTTGGGTTGGCCTTTCCTTGGGATCTGTCCGAGGTGGTCTTCTGAGCTCTACCTATATTACTCCCTAGTAATCCTGTCCAGTACTATGGTGAGATGTTTTAAACAACAGGCACAAGATGAAAGTTTCCAAAAGGTATACCTCTAACTCTTGCCTTGTATCTATAATTCCTTCCTTGGTATTTCTACCTGAATCTACATTTGAATGTCTCAAAGGTCACAGCAGAATGCTTGTTTCCTATTTCTCATCCCTGTTACATCTGTTTGTTTTCTAATCTATACCACAGCTGCTCCAGCCAAAATATTTTTGCCTGCACCTCCAAATCAGCAGCAATGCCATCATCTTCACCTCCCAAATGTGTTCTGGGTTGACCAGTTCTTCCATCTCCTCTGCCACAACCAACCACATATCACTGTTTACCTCCTTCTCCTGTGCCACCTCTTGCATGGTCTCCTGCTCCGTTCCCATGCCCTCTAAAGATAATTCTCCACTCCCCAGGTTTGTTAAGGGGAATAGATCATATTACATCCCTGCTTAAAATTATCCAATGGCTACTAGTTGTATTCTGCTTAAAATCCAAACTCAGCCATGACCTACAAGGCTCATGAGGGAAGAATGGGCTGGAATGAGCCCAGCGCCAGGGAGAGAACTTGAAGAGTTGACCATTTCTAAGTGAGAGCTGAGGAAGGATGCCTACAATAGTGGTGCAAAAAAACGAAAGTGGTGGAGCTTTGTTCCCTCATAAAACCTCATAGGTGTTCCCATCAGCTTTATATAAATCAACCATTTGACTAACAGACCTCTGGGTTGTTCTTTTTAGATTGAGTTTCCTAGTTGGAGACTCTATCGGTGTGCATATCCCAAAAGTGTGACACTGTGTGCAAAACTGTGTGTTTGTGTTCTCATGTGCAATGTTTTTCCTGGAAAGAAAATCCATTGCATTTATCACTTCTTAGAGAGGTCTGTGGCTGTCACTAAAAATAGCTTATTTGAATATAGAGACTTAGTGATTAGCTGAGGGAAAAAAAGGTGATGGAACCTTGGGTGCCCTGAGATGCCTTTGGAGTCTGCGTTTAGAGTCTGGTTTCTGTAGAGGTCTAGTCCATGTCCAGATGGCGGCACTGAATAGTAAGGTCCACTGGGACCCTGTACTATGGGAATACTCTATATCTATGCCATTTAGTATGGTAGCTATTAGCAACCTGCATACTGGAAATGCAGTAGTCATTAGTGTGATTTTTAAATTTTTATTTAATTTTACTTAATTTAAATTGAAATAGCCAGATACGGTTAGTGGTGACAGCACTGTTTACTGTAGCCTCAAGCCTCATTGTCCAAGTACGGTTGGATGTCAATTATTCCTTTAGCAATCCTGTTCTTTCCAAGCTCCAGAGCGTCTATCCTCCCAAGTCTTTCTAGTCTTAAAAGGTAGATTGAACACATTTTCTTCTATGATATTATCGAGAAAATACAACCATATTTGCATGGTGTGTCGGGGCTCCTGGAACTGAATTTTTATAGAGCAAGTTCCAGAATGCATTGAAAATTTTAAAGTAAATTACTACAGGCACCTAAAGGTTTTTGTTGTGAATCATTATTATAATTATTGGTAATAACGGCTTTTCTTTATTCAATGACCCATGGTACTAGGCGTTGAGCTCTGTCATCTCATTAGTTTTTACGCGGGGCCTTGTGGGGAGTGCGACGCTTCGCCTAGAGAAGCTCAGTATCTTGTCCAATGTAAGTGGCAGAACTGGGCTTCTAACCTTTGAGCATCTACAGTTCCTCAGGGACCAGCAGACTGTGGGGAGTGTGTTTGTTCAGACCAACCCTGCTGCTTTCTTCTTGTGGAGAACATTAAGCTTTCTATCATGTCTACCAGCAGGGATTCTGGTTTTCCTTCCCCTTCTACCAGGCTATTCAGAGCTTAAGTTAAATTGTCTCTGTTGCTCTTGGTGGGGCCTCTCTCAGCCCTTTATGGAACTTTCTTTTTGGCATTGCGCATCCCTGTATTGCTTGATCAGACATAGCTACGTCATTAGCTGGCAGTTTAGTGTATACTTTTTCCCAGCCATAAGGACAGGTGTTTCCGGCGTGAACCAGGGTCCTCTGGCTCCAGCACACAATGCACCAGAGAGCGGGGTGTGTCAGCAGCATCCCTGGCACACTCTGGTTCTGGCTGTGGGAGAATTTTGCTGTATTTGAAAGGTGGCAGAGATGCCTGAGAGACAAGGTTGATATGAGGGCTGCGTATCTACAAGAAAAAAATACTTCTCAATCATCCACAGTGCCTGTCCTCATACACACTCTCTCCCTTAAAGATGTTATCTTACACACCTATTATTTAACTTGGTGCTGCTTAAAATATTCCCTTGGCTTATCCATCCCAAATAAGAGAAATAACCTTCAATAATTTAGTTCCTTTATCTTTTCGAGAGTCAACTATTTTGAACAATCCAATTAATGCCAACTGAAAGCGTCACTGCTTTTCCCTTTCTGCTTGTGTAATTTAAAAAGATAGAAAATAATGGTCATGCCTAAGGCTGGGCCCTCCTGTGCCAGTGGTGGCAGGGAGCTTTGGACGTATCAAATGGTATTAAAATGCTCCTATTCTCACATTCAGCAATTAAAGTCACAGAAATTGACCATAAGGAAAGAATATTAGAAATAGAGAAAAACGTCTTTGAACGTGTTCGTTTTAGCCTTATCTTTAGAAGAAGAAACTGGATGGAGCCACTGCCAACGGGCAGCAAAAGACGTGGCTGGGATTATTAGTCCCCGTGTCTCAGCTTGACCCCAGTGGTCCCACCTTCTCACCATTCAGGATGTCTTTCCAAAAGCCGCCTGCTATCATGTTGTTGGCCAGGAGCTTAAGTTTTATAGGGCAGAGAGCTAGTAAACAGAAAAGTAACAGCACTTCTTTAAAGCTGTTTTTCTGCCAATCAACAAATAGCACAGGGACCTCGTTGGCAGTGGAATTGGTCCATCTGAGGAGGTAGAAGGTTTTCCAGGTCTCCTGCCTCCATTCTTTGATCCTTCTGGACAGATCCAGTGCGGAGCCAGGCACACAAGCCCTATTGATCAAACTGGACACCTTGAGGGCAATTGTGAGTTCAGGCTCTGGGCTGCAGGAACTGGAATAATTTTAAGAGGTTACTTTGATTATGTTCTAGCAGACCTGCACCTCGGGTATAGCAGCCGCTGTTGTTCCTCCAAACTGCAGTGAAAACTGAGGCAGAGGGAAGTGTTTCTCACACACAGTTAGGGAATGAATCTGAATTCTCCAAAACAGAGGATGGGCCAGGTTCTTCTGCCCTGGAAGCCCAGCTCTAGGTATTTCCAGCTTTTCTGATTTTATTAGCATTGCAAACCTGGCCATTTTGAAACAGGTCTTTTTTTT
>CAUYQV010140963.1:0-16306 GCA_963574575.1 Galagoides demidoff
AAAATAGCCAGGCACTGTGGCAGGTGCCTGTGGTCCCAGCCACTTGGGAGGCTGAGGCAGGAGACTCACTTGAGCCCAGGAGTTGGAGGTTGCTGTGAGCTGTGATGCCACGGCACTCTACCCAGGGGGATAGCTTGAGGCTCTGTCTCAAAAAAAAAAAAAAAACAAGGACATTTGCGAACTCCAAAGAATGAGGCCGGGTGTGGTGGGTGTCTCAGGCCAGCAATCCTGGCACATTGGGAGGCTAAAGTAGAGGACTGTTTGAGGCCAGGAGTTTGAGACCAGCCTGGGTAACATAGCAAGATCCTATCTCTACAAACAATTTAAAAAATTAGCCAGGCACATCTGTCATCCTAGCTACTTGGGAGACTTGCCCCCAGGAGGTCAAGGCTACAGTGAGCTATGATCAGGCCACTGCACTGCAATCTTTGTGATAGGGTCATGCTCTATCCCAAAAGGAAAAGAAAAAAAAAATGTTAAAAAGGAGTATCTGGTGGAAGCAGTTCTGGCATAAAGGGCAAGCACCCCTTAAGTCTTACTTATCTATTTACTCGCTATTAGACCAATTGTAGCTGGTTTTTAAAAACCTGTCTACAAATTCTTTTGACATTCCTTCTCACAAAACCTGGAGTCTAATCCACCTCCCCTCATATATGATCTGGATTTAGTGACTCATTTTTAATGAATGGTCAAGTGATGCTGCACAACTTCCAAGCTGGGTCATAAAATTGATGTAGCTTATGCCTGCTTCTGGTTTGTGTTCTCTCTCTCTCTCTCCATGCAGACATGCAGCTCTGGACCCTTGAGCCACCATGGAAGAAGTCTGACATCCCTGAAGCCACCATGCTGGAGAGACCGTGTGGAGAAACGACATAGAGACAGAGATGCCTGAAGAGCCTCCAGCTGCTCAAATCTTCCCAGCCCAATGACCAGACAAGTGAGGGAAAAAACCTTCACATGATTCCAACCCCAGCTTCCAAGCTGCACCAACCATCAAGGAATGGGGCAGAAATGTGCTTGTCTCCACAGCCCTGCCCAGACTGCACTTATGAGAAAAATCAACATTATTCTTTTTTACAACTAAGTTTTGAAGTGGTTTGTTAAGTTGCCATAGTAATTGGAAGGCCAATTCTTCAAAGGCTGGCTTCATAGATGTCACACAGAGCACTTCTCTCAGAGAGGTCCTATGCTTAGTCTGCTATTGCTGTCTTAAAACTCTCATTAAATGTCTGTACTCAGCTCTGCAAATTATATACCTGGTGCTGAGTCCTATCCGCAGGTATTATTATCAATGTACTTCTCTTGGTCCTATGTATCCCTCACTTATATAACTGTTCAGTATGTTTAGTAGACAGAGAACAGAATTTTGGAACCCGCCAGACCTTCAAGTCTCAGCTTCATAATTGACTGTCCCTGTGACCTTGGCTAAGTTAATTACCTTCACCAAACTTCTGACACTTTAGCTGCACACTGGAGATAATATTTACCTTATAGGGTTACAGTGAATATTAAGTGGATAATGTATTACTTGTTGTACTCTTGACCTTGTAGGCTTTTACTTTTGTCTCTGACTCTGGTATCTTCTGCATTTAAAGAACCCTTAATACCCACATCAGATATATCTTCCTTTACTAGAAACTCATTGCTCCAAACCTTCAATTGGCTCCCTATTTTAGTCCAGAGATTCTGTCCAGAGTCCTGGACATTCAAGGCCTTCTCCAATCTGATATAAAGTTACCTTTGACGCCTCTTCCAGGGCTCTGTTAGGCTAACACTCGGCTTCAGAGAGGTTACTTGTCATTTTTACTTTTCACTGCTTTTGCCCTACCTGATCCAACCTCAACCTGGAATATTCTGGGTTCTCCTGACAATCTTAGCGTACACTTGTAGTCCACTTCAAAAAGTTAAATAATTCATGTGGACTTTCAGTATAATATTCAAGTAACCCACCACAGTTGTTTAAAGAAAGTCAGACTAAAGAACCTCACATAATGATGTTGGTGTAATGTGGTTGATTCATACTTAACACATTGCTAAGCATTTACAAAAGCTTTTGTAAGCAATAGAAATAAAAGTTATTGAACCACTGCCTGCCAAATAAATAAAAAGTCCCTATTTATTATAACTAAAATGTGTGAGAATATAATTACCCTAATAAGCACATGAAAGCCACCACAGCTGTTAGTTAATAACTGTGATGTAATTCAATAAAGTTAGTTATGTCATTCACACACTTTCATGATGACCCTCCAGCCTCAGATTTCCTCAAGCCTGTGCACCAGAGCATGGAAAGAGAGAGCCTGGCCTTGGGGGCAAGATGTGTGATCAAATCCTGCCTCTGACACAACTCTTTACCTCTCTGAGCCCCAAGATCTTCATTTTTAAAACGAGGGTAACAGTCTCTGTCTTGTGGGGATTTGAGGAGGATGAATGAGACAATGCAAGTTAAATGGTGGCAGCAAGCAGATGTTCCTGGAGTATTTCAGAGACTCTAGGATGTGGCAGAGCCTTTCAAGGTTATCTCCGGTAACTTCCCATCCAGTGCAGAAAAATTTCTTCCGCAGCATTGCTGTCAAAGGCCATTTTGCCTCTACTTGAATCATTCCAGGACAGCAGCCTAGCACCTCACAGGCCATCCATTCCATTTCTGGCTGAGTCTAACTGTTGGGAAGTCATTTTGCTCTGAATCCTCGCCTTTAATTTATCCCCCTCCCTCACGGAGAGAGGAGGAGCCCACACCTAGGAGCTGGTCCCTGCTCTGCCACTTACAGCTAGATTATGACCTGGAGCCTGCCTAGTCCTCCCCATCTTCATCAGTCAACCGGGATGAAACCTCGGGCTAGCTCCTCCTCCCCCTAGGGCTGTTAGAGCAATGAATGCGGCATTGTGGAGGGAAATGAGCTGGGAACCTGGGAACCTCCAGCATCAAACCAAAGGGCTCCGGCACTCGCTCTCTCCAATCCCTTGCTCTACCTACCCTCGGAGCAACCTCCTCCCGAGCGGTGCCCAGAGGCCAGGGCCACCGCTCCTGCAGCGTCCGAGCCGCGGTGACGCCAAGGGACTGCGCTCTCTCCGCAGTCAGACCGGAGGCAGGAGGCCATCTCAACCCCACCACCCTCGGCAGCTGGCTGCAATGGGGGCCGACCCACCTGCTGCGGAGGCACGCTGGACCAGGTTCCGGCTTCGTGGGTGCTCAGGCTGCTGCGCTGCCCGCCCTCCCCCGGGCCGCTCCACGTGGCCGCTCCACGTCGCCCTCCCGGCTGCAGCCACCGCCCTGGCCCGGGCAGAGTCTGGAACCAGCGCCAGCCGCCGCCCAGTCCTCTGCAACCCTGGAGAACCGGCTGTGTGTGTGTGTGTATGTGTGTGTGTGTTGAGTGTGTGACAGAGAGAGACACACAGGGACAGAGACAGCTCATGAGGCTGGGGGTTGGCAGTGGTGGTATATGTGACAGAGAGAGAGATATACAGAGACACAGAGATGATGAGGCTGATGTGTGTGTGTGTGTGTGTGTGTGTGTGCGTGTGAGACAGAGACAGAGACAGATGAGGAGGCTGGTGTGTGTGTGTATATGTGTATGTGACTCTGTGTACAGAGATAGACCTGCTGGGGGATTGTGTATGTGACAGAGAGAGACAGAAACACACAGAGAGACAGATTGTGAGGCTGGTGTGTGTGTGTGACAAAGGGAGATACAGAGACAGATGAGGAGGCTGGTGTGTGTGTGTGTCCTCTCACCTGCTGCCAGGTCCTGTCAATTCTGCCTCTCATCTTGAAGATCTTCACTCCTCTCCCATTATCCCCAGTCCAGGCAGCCAACTGGGGCCTGAGGTTTTGCTAACGCTCTCCCAATTGGCCTCTCTGCTTCTACTTCCATCCTCTTCCAACCCATTCTCCAAGTAGCTTGAATGATTCTTCTAAAACATGACTCTGATCATTTCACTCATCCCTTCTTAAAATCCTTTGATGGCTTTCTGCTACTCATAGGATAAACTAAGCAACACGTTCCAAACCTTTTTAACATCCTTTATGTAGCTGTTCACAACCGTGCTCTAAATGCATCAAATTTCTTTTGGCTCCTTTAAGAAGTCGCTCACCTCCAGGCTATTACTTATGCCCTCTTCTGGAACACTCCACCCCCATCAAGTTCCCAGCAGCTAGTACTTCCCTGATCTAGCACCACCCTCTATTTTAGGAGTTCAACCCTGATGAGGTCACTGGAAGAGGATCTGGCCACCTGTCACCATCAGCCAGATGCAAAGATGGGATGAGGTCCCCCAAACTTTATTAGAAGTTTTAGAAGGCCAGCAGTTCTGGAGAACAGCAAGAGTAGCCTCTCAAACCTGTTTGTCTCATTTACAATTCTAATAATTTTTATAATGAAGTACAAGGAAACAAACCTAGAAAATTTTAACTTTATCTGATAGGAAGTAACATCAAAGTAGTCTTCATTCTAACAATACAAAATGTTTAAACAACAGAAAGGTAATTTTCACTTTAACAAAACATCTAAGAGAATTATTAAAGAAATCATCATATCATCACAGTAACCTTTACCAAGATCCTAACATCTATTGTCTATGTGTGACTACTTCCTCAAGTGTCCTGAAGTAAACATCTTCATGATCATAGTGTAATCTTAACTAGATAATCTCAGAGTGGGGATGTGGGGGAAGAAGGTGAACTAAGCAGACTGGGTCAGCTGTACTACTTCAGCTTAGCTTCTCAGACCCCATCTTGTTGAGAAGTTCTGGCACAGAAATGGGGTGAGGATCTGCAAGAAAGGAGAGGAGGCCAGTCCAGGTTCAAGGAAAGACTTTACTAGAAGGGAAAAGAATGGTAACTGGCGAGATGTCACCCACAGTTCCAAAAGGCTTTTATTAGACTTATCAGTATAACTGGAATGGGGCAGGACCACCTGGGGGCTCTTCTCTAGTATGGGTCAGGATTATGGGGTATCCTTAGTGTCAGGATTAGAGGCATACCCTTAATACCAGCCAAGATATCAGTAGGGTGGTTCCAGGCCTTGAGGCACTCCAAGAGTCTGGGGAGGGGATTACTGATTTCTGACCTGATTTTTTAAAATGACTGCATTCCTTTCAGGGTCAAGAAAATTCCTTTCCCAGACTTGCAGGCCACTTTTCCGGCTTCAGTAACACATTTGAACCTCCTAGAGAACCTTACATTGTATTGATACATAGGCTCCTGTCCAGATCAACTAAAACTGAGCACTGGTAGTTTTCAAAACTCCCAGATGATTCTGATCTGCCGTCAAGGTTAAAAGCCACTGTTCTAGTAGATGACTTACTCCCCTATCCCAACGGAGACAGGGTCGGTAACCCAGGGGTGTCTAAGTAAAGTGCCTGGTACAGAGTGGATTGTCTGTTGTAGGATGGCTGTGTGGCTGGGGTTGTATGAGACAGAGTAACACTGCGGGAACCTGCATGTGTATGCAGTGCCACCACTGAGCAGCTGAAAACTGTGTGACAGTGTAGTGTGTCACAACTGTACAGTGGTTGTGTCCAGCGAGAGTCACTGTGAATGGACAAACACTGTGTGAGAACACAGAGCATCACTACGCGTGTTGCTGTGACTTTAGTGTGAGGGTCGCTGTGAATGGCTGCAGTCTGTGTGACAGCAGAATATCACCACGGGAGTGGCTGTGTCCTGTGTGTGACTGAGTACGAGCAGCTGGGGAACTATGAAGAAGCTGGAGCAGATGTCCCGCACCATCATGGCAGCTGTGGGGTGGCCGCTGTCCTCTGGCGGCAGGAGGCCGTGTGCAGGTCGCTCAGGTCAGACCCGTGCAGGCGGCCGGGGCGCAGCCCATTGGTGTTCCAGCACAGCCCTTAGTCTCCCGCTGCCGGCGCCCAGGGCGGGGGTGGGGGCGGGGCCGCAGCCCGAGCCGCCGGCAGCGGGACTGGACCCGCAGAAGCGGCCCAATGGCGTGTAACGGGCGGAACCCGGCACGCACCTGCAGGCCCACTGGTCCAGGTCGGCGAACCAGAGCCAGTGGAGAGCCCTGGAGTCGGAATCTTCCCATCAGAAGATGCTGAGCTCCTCCCTGAGCCTCCAGAATGGTACCTGGGCCGAGACCTTCTCTCTGCTCTTGGCTCTTGCCGTTGCCCTCTACTTAGGCTACTACTGGACTTATGTGCCTCAGGTGCGTGCGGGTCCAGTACTCCGGCCGGCGGGGTTGGACTACTCCAGGGTAGGGGGCAGCTTCGAGCCTAGCTAGGGCTTGAGCTCTTTGTGAGAGCTGGAATGGTTAGGTCTCCCGCCCCAAGTAAAATTTGCTATTATCACCAAATGGAGAGACGGTGGTTCTTTGTTCCTTGGATCCTCTGCATCCAGAGTGCTCCCCACACCAGCCCGGCCTTTCAGGCACTAGAGGGGGGCTGCTCCCTATGATGCTAACACACATATGGGGAAAGGCAGGGAAGGCATCCTGAGGTGTCCCGGAGATGTGCACACTCTGCTTCCCTTTTCTTTTTAGGTGGTCTGAGTTTCTCATTCGCTACTCTGAATGAAGGAACCAGAGGCCTGTGGGGTTGTGTCTAACTCCCAGCACCACCTTCATCCGCTTCATAAGGCCTCACTTCCCTTAAGGGCTGGCTGAAGTTCTCAGCCTATAACCGGAACTATCCTTGCTCATTCAGCCTCGTTTTAAGTTCCAGACTCTCCAAGTATAGTGTGATGAGAAAGTTTAAAGAGGTTGATTTTGATGAATTTAGAGATTTACTCATTGAAATTTAGATAAAATACATAATTTACATATCCAGGAATGACTAAATCTTTTAATCCTCATTAAACTCTGTTCTAGGTAGCTGAGTCTAAAAGAAACCTATTAATTCAATTCCTTAAAAAAGCTCTATAGGAGATTTTAGTGTTACCTTGCCTTTTCTATATTTTCAGAGATTTTTACATTAGCATATATTGTTTATAAAACAGGTCTTCCTTAATAAGATAATTTAAAAATCCAAACCTCACAATATTCTACTAACCTCAGTTTGTACAGATTTTCAGACCAAAACTGGCCTTAACTGAACATCTTCCCTTGCTTGCAACAAGCTACAGAGAAGTCTGGTCCCCTCTCACTTTACACTCCAAACCCTTTTTGGTTTCCAAATAGTGGTTAACATGCACAGCAAAGTACCTTTCTGGAGGCTCTGAGGACATGGAGTTTCACCTGTCTAGCACAGTAAAGGATTGATACTGATTTATTGATAGCAACCAATGGATTATTACTAAATAATTCTCAGGATTGAGTCAAGAAACACTCCACTACATAAATTGAGCCTGTGAACTAATTTACTAGCCATGGTCTATATACTAGGAGCTGTTTTACCAAGGATTTAATATAAGCAACTCAAAATTTTGGCAAGTAAGAGGCAATATAGTACAATAACTAAACTGCATGGGGTCTATCATCAGAAATACCTCAGTTTGAATCTCCAGCTCTTCGACTAGCTAGCTTTGTGACCTCTGACACGTTATTCAGCATTCAAACCTGTTCACAAAGGTGGACAATAGTACTTTTTTTTTTTTTTTGTAGTTTATCGCCCTTGGTAGAGTGCTTTGGCATCACACTGCTCATAGCAACCTCCAAATCCTGGGCTTAGGCGATTCTCTTGCCTCAGTCTCCCAAGTAGCTGGGACTACAGGTGCCCATTGCAATGCCTGGCTACTTTTTTGTTGCAGTTCGACCAGGACCAGGTTTGAACCCACCACCTTCGGTCTATGGGGCCCTATCCACTGAGCCACAGGTGCCACCCAACAATAGTACTGTTTGTAAAATGCTTATTACAATGCCTAGAACATAATGAGCACTCGGGAAATTTTACTTACAAATATTAGTGGTAATATAATTATTAATTTTGCTTTGCCTTTTGCTTGCTATGCAGGTGGCTTTGAACAAGTCACTTAACCTCTATAAATTATAATTTCTTCACTTATATAAGGGTGGACTTAGCCTAGTGCCTGAATATAGCACACAATGATTCATAGGTGTCATTCCAGGGCATAGGACCAAGGTCCAAGTCACATTCTCCAACAGTCACACTATCAGCTTGACTTCTCTAGTTTAGCATTTGTCCAGCCTTTTGAGTGTCAAGAATGTAGAAGAGGTAGAACTCTTATCCTCAAGTTCCTCAGAACCAGCTATAGATAGCCAATTTCTATTCTTGAGCCTGCAAGAATACTCCTCCTTCATATACCTTCTATGGGGCCCCCCATGGCCAGAGGCCTAGGCCCTCTCTATTCACTTGATGTCTACCCAGAAGAACCAGTTGAAAGTCAGGGCTTAGTGCCCACTGACCTCATCTGTCCCTGTTATTCTATCCTGGTTACTTCCCCCTGATGACATGAAGAAAAAAAATCTGTTCGCATCAGGATTATTCCTCCTTTAGTGCATCTTCTAACAGCAGGGGCTCCACAAATAAGAGAAAACGAGGTGCCCTGATAAAAAGAAGCCCTTCAGCAGTGAGCACCACGTTAAGGAACAATAGGAATGTGCAGATAAGGAGGTGCTAAGATCAGGGGGAGCCAGAGTGGCCACTGCCCGTAAAGCAAAAGTCACATATTAGATGATGCTGCATTTCTTCAGGCCCTGCTCAGATCAGTGCACTTCCTGCAGGGGCTCTGCAGGGCGCTGTTTATATTACCCACTCTCTCCCAAATGATTTGGGGCATAGAGAAGCTGAGCAGGGGAACCTCAGCCCTGTCACCAGCAGCAAAGCCAGTTCAGAATGAAGCCTGGACAGGTGGCATTCCAGAACTGGGGTTCTTTGGGACACAGCTGAGGTGTATTACCACAAGTAATTTGGCCATTGCAGACTGGGCTGTCCTGGATCTCTCACTGCAAAAGTGTCCTCTAGGCTGGCCTCCAGAGAGGGGCTTGCTCACCCTCTGGTCCTGGGTGCCTCACTAGCATGCTGCAAACAGCAGAGGACTGAGGCAGATTGTTGTGTGATTATAGAGGCCTCAGCTGGCAGCTGGACCCGAGTTCCTGGCCTTCCTGAAGCAACACTGTTCGATCACCATGGAGACTTTCTACCCTACAATATGGTGTTTTGAGGGTCGGCTACAAAGCATCTTCCGAATCTTCCTGCAATCCCAGCCCCTAGTCCCTTACTGGAGGTAAGAAGCGACAGTGGGGTGAACGCAAAGTTGCTGGTATCTAGGGGGAAACTATCTACTTCTTTTAAAATGAAGGTAATTCTTGCCCTACCTCCATGTGCTGAGGGTACAATGATGACAGTGGATTTATGGAAGGGCTGTGTAATAGCACAACTGTGAGGTAATATTCAATCTTTATGTTCCCCTTCCACTTTGGGAAAGCCTTACTGTTTTACATGAAGCATGCCTCCCAATGATGCGGATGGGATGTTACGAGACCTATTTGTGGGTGGGACAGAAGGTAAATCTTTTGGAGCTGTATCAAATTCCTAAGAGTGTATTTCTGTGTCCACCTCTCCCAAACCAGCGAAGTCCTCCACACCCCAGATGGAGGCCAGGTCCTGCTAGACTGGGCTGAACAGCCTGACAGCAGTCAATATCCTGATCCTGCTACCCAGCCTATTGTGTTGCTGCTTCCTGGCATCACTGGCAGTAGCCAGGAGTCATACATCTTGCACCTTGTTAACCAAGCTTTGAGGGACGGCTATAGGTGAGCGTGGGCAGTTCGGTGCTATCTGAAAACTTGTAATAGGAAGAAGTCAATTCAGACCCTGATAGATATGAAGAGTGTTATATAGTCTTTGGACAGGGGTCTTTCAGAAGACCACCAAAAGGGGTGAGGGGCTTTTAGGCTGGATTCAGCTAAGATATACCTGTGTGTGCCATAGGGCTGTCGTGTTTAATAACCGGGGCTGCCGTGGGGAAGAACTGCTGGTGAGTAGCCTCTTTGCTCAGAGCAGCCCTTCACCCACATTATTTAAGAAATCCTTGGCCCTGGGGCTCTACCTGCTACCTATCCTTCCATTTCCCCTTACCTCCTGCACCTCCCATTGTTCTACCTTCTGGCCAAAACCTCCCTGCCTACCCAACAATCTGGTTTGCTCTCAGACCCACAGGGCTTTTTGTGCCAGCAATACTGAAGATCTGGAGACAGTTGTGAACCACATAAACCACCATTACTCCCAGGCTCCATTGCTAGCCGTGGGCATCTCCTTTGGAGGGTAAATGTTGCCTGGCCTTAACCAGGGGGCCAGTCTTCCTTTCTCTTCTACATGCCTTCTCTATCTCCTCCTCTGACCTAACTCACCTTAATGCAAACCCTTCTTTCACGGTCCCTCACCCATTCCTGCAGGATATTGGTGCTGAACCACCTGGCCCAGACAGGGAAGGCTGCAGGGTTGGTGGCAGCACTGACTCTGTCTGCATGCTGGGATTCCTTTGAGACCACCCAGTCCCTGGAGACCCCACTCAACTTGGTGCTCTTCAATCAGCCCCTCACTGCTGGGCTCTGCCAAATTGTGAAACGGTAGCGTCTTGGGAGGTGGGAGAGGGCAGCAGACAGGGTCAGATGGCAGACATGCCAGGCTCTCCCAATGCTGTTAGTTCTCTATCTGGGCTTCCTCACATATGAGCTAGTAAGACAAAAGCTGGAGCTTTGGGTCAGGTCCAGTGTCGAGCCAAACCCGTGTACTCTTGCAGAAATAGAAAGGTGATTGAAAAGGTGGTGGATGTAGACTTTGTACTACAGGTATATTCTTTCAACCATCCCTGTACCCCCCAAATTAGCCTTCCACTATTTCCCTACTCTATCATCTTAGCCTATCCCACCTCCACCACCTGCAGGCCCGCACAATCCGCCAGTTTGATGAGCGCTACACATCTGTGGCCTTTGGGTATCGGGACTGTGCTGCCTACTACCAAGCAGCGAGCCCAAGGACCAAGGTAGATGCCATCCAGATCCCTGTGCTCTGCCTCAATGCAGCAGATGACCCCTTCTCCCCAGCCCATGGTAAGCACTCTGAATCAGGACTTTAACCCCACAGAATCTGGGCCATGGGGTATCCATGGGGAGAGCCTGGGCTCTTAGTGAAGGTTGAAGTACCTGACCTCCTTTCTGACCCTCTTCTAGCCCTTCCTGTGCAGGCTGCCCACCACTCCCCCCACGTTGCGCTGCTCATCACGGCACGGGGTGGCCACATTGGCTTCCTAGAAGGGCTGCTCCCGTGGCAGCACTGCTACATGAACCGGCTCTTACACCAGTATGCCAGAGCCATCTTCCAGCACCCAGTGGAGATGCTTGACCTCACAGCTCTCACCTTCTGAGGACAGACATGGCTGACCAGAGTATCATCTGGGGTCTCAGTTCAGACTTCCCTTATTTATTAAATATCAACTTTTCCTGCCTAATGGCCTGAGGTTAATTTTCCCTTTCTTCAAGGCTGGGGTAGGCTCTCCAGAAATTTATTGCTGGCTTGGTGCTACTCTCCTGACCCCATAGATTACTACTTGAATCTTCCTTTTGCCCCTTCTTGCCCTAATAGCAAGTACTAGGTTGTTTCCTGCCCCAGCAAGTGCCAAGGGCTTCATATGAAAAACTGGTCACGTGGCTGTGAGAGGAGGAAGAGAAACCGTTTCTGCAGGAAGAACAACAGAGCCTCCAGGCTTCTGGGCATCTTCACACAGGACAAGCTCAACTCTGGAGCTTCTGGTAGGCAGAGGGAAGGAAGCAAGAAGTATGGCTGGGACTTCAGATACCACTGTTCTGGATAGGTCCACAGATGATGAATGCAGAGTTCCCAGACCCAGAGTCACAAAGGGCCACAGTCAAGCTTTAACTGGGAAGGGCAGGCAGTACCCATCTGTCTCATTAGAGGCAGCTCCAAATGAAGAGAGCAATGGAGGTCCAGGCCTCCACTCTGCTCTAGAGGGTGGCAGTGTCCAGGCCTCTGATTCCCAGGGAGGCTAAAGAAAACCTGGAAAGGCACTCTGGAGCAGCAGGATGGTCACAACAATAAGCCCAACACACAGTAGGAGCAGCAGCCACACAGGAACACTCCCTGTGGGAGGGGTAAGGGAAGAAGTCAGCAGGCAAAGAGGCAGGACAGCACCCTCAACCTATTCCATCCAAGGAGGTGGTAGATGCTACAAACAAGTAGCCCAGTCTCCAGGGGGAATGTTTTCGCTACAGCTTAAGGTGGGGCGGTACACCCCCCACAGTGACTCACGCCGTGAGGGCAGTAGGTGTAGCTGGCAGCGACTATCCACGGCCACAGAGAACAGGGCAGTTTCATGGGACCCAAGGAGCTCTGGACCACGACCCTTCTCAGGTAGAAAGGCCACATCTGTCACCACAATGCCATGGGCCTCCCTCACATAGTAGAGACACTAGGGCAGAAG
Organism: Galagoides demidoff; assembly: GCA_963574575.1. NCBI lineage: Eukaryota > Metazoa > Chordata > Mammalia > Primates > Galagidae > Galagoides > Galagoides demidoff. The sequence goes on from CAUYQV010140963.1 coordinate 12,353, forward strand.
GAAAACCAGTGAAGAAAGGCCTAGGAACCCTCCTTCTGGAACACATGCTTCCCACCCCTAACTCTCCAAAGTGAGCCAGACTCCTTGCTGCACATTCAGGCTAGAGACAGGCCTACAGTCTTCCCACAGGGCTCTGCCAACCTCCACCCATTACCTGGAGAGAGAAAGCTATGTAGATGGCAACAGAGCCAGTGACCGTGCCCAGGCCTAGGAAGGTGCCCGATTCACTGCAACAAACAATAAAGTGCTCGTTGTCCTAGAGGCTTATGTTATAACCCTTACTCACCAGTATCAGTCCTCAGGCAAGACTCCTTTCCAAGTGCCCCAAGGATCCCCCATCCAGCCAAGCCAGCACTGTCCCACACCTGATGTTGAGGCAGGAGATGACTTCATGACCACAGGGCTTGGTCCGAAGGGGCAAGAAGGTGGAGCCATCCCAGGCTGTGAGGTAGCAGGGTGGGGGCTGGCGCAGGCGTTGGTGGGGAATCTGTACTGTGAAGAGTCGCAGCCCAGCAGGGTGGTCTGGAACCTGCCCAAACCTGGGGGCCAGGTGAGGGGCTGTTCAGCTCCTGGGGCCTGCCCAACCCTCCTCAGAAGTTTGAGCCCCCTGGCACTCTCGTCAGCCCTGGGGTAACACCTAAGTCCACAACCCTCCCTAGCTCTCCCACACTGTAGCTGGGCTGCGCCTCTTTAGCCACCCTCCAGGGTCTTCACACCTGCAGGCCTGGTAGCGATAAGGAGTGTTAGGAAAGGTGGGTCCATTCTCTTGCCAGTGCAGCTGCATCACTAGCTGATCCTTCTGCCACACGCAGGCCTTCCTGTCCCAGCCCACAGTTACCAACTGGTCAGGAATAAAGATTCCAAGGATGGACTGTTAGGGGATCCACTTACTGAGGAAGCAGCATAACTACTCATTTTCTCCTTTCTCTACCTCCTCACCTTGCCATTAGGCCCCACAGCCAGGTCTGCAATCTCTCCTTCATGGGCTTTATACTCCAGAATTTTCTCCAGACTGGGCACCTACAACGAAACCACCACCGGTTAGCGCATGTCCACAGCGAGAGGACTAGGATTCCCACCTACATTTTCTTCCAATGGCCACTTGGTGCAAGCTTCACTCACACGTTTCCCAGCACCCATGTTCAGTTTCCCACAATTTTGGTCTTGCTGCTACTGACATTCGTCTTCCTTAGCTCCCCCAAATCACACCTTCCAAATACGAACGTAGCCATCTGTTCCTCCAGTGGCAAGCAGGGTATTATCACGGTTAAAGCACACAACTTTCTGCAGTGGATCAGGGCCAAAATCTGTCTGTACCGCCTGCAAATTCTCCACCCCGAGTTCTACCCCCTCACGCTGGGTTTCGGCTTCAGACTTCTTCTCTGCTGTGGCTGGCCCTTTCCTTTGTCGAGGCCCCTGCTCCTTGGAACCTGTAAGACAAACAGCCTGCCAGGTTCCAGGCTTCTACATACTACTTTCAGCCTGCTACCGCAACCCCACTTCCTGCCCTACTTCTATGTACAGAAGGGACCTTACTCATTTAACCCTTTTCTAAAAGGACCAGACTTGCAGAGGTGTTCAACTTTTTTTTTTTCTCTTCCACACACTTAAGAGTAAAAGTTGTCCTTGGGCAACACATTAAATACACAAACACTAATGAAAGCTCATTAAAACAAAAAAATCCATGCATAATTTTTAGGATATCCAACACCACAGATGAGCAAAAAAGTCCCCACAAAATCAGCATGTGGCTGGATCACAGGTTGTACACCCCTGGGCTAGGAGAACTCCTCACCTGCCTTCTCTACCTTGTTGTTGCCCTTCTGCTGATGGACCCGGAAGCGCAGGAGCTGGCAATGGGCATCCTGCCCTGCAGCAAGGATGTTACCAGCCAGTGCCAAGTTCATGGTAGCTCGAGTCTCTGTGTCATGGGAGTGCAGCAAGGAGGCGCTCAGGCGCCCATTAATCTTCTCTAGCTGCAGAAAGTGCTGTGGAAGAGGGGACCAGGATAAGCATGGTTCTGGGGTGCCTGAAAAACTTATATCCTAAGTCTGTTGCCTTACCCCTCTGTTTACTGCACTTTTTAGTTCACACGGCTTTCTCCACAATCTTTTTTCGTTTATTTGGGCCTGACCAATCTGTACAGCAAGTAGGGCTGGATTACTTCCATTTTTTAGAACAGAGTGAAGCTCACAAAAGTGAAGCAACCTAGCCCAAAGAACAAATGCACTACTCTTGCTGCTAAAAACCAGACAACACTGTAGCCTCCTCGGAAAAGGCCAGGATAAGGCCTCTGAAGCTGCTCCGAGGTCCAGCTGAAGTATTCCCGCCTGTGCAGCTCTGTACACAGGTTTCACTATACCTGAGGAGTAAGCCTCTCAACTTTACCAGCTAAGTTCGTGGCTGAAACTCGCGCCTAGGCCTCCGGAATGTCAGGGTTTCCTACGGAAATGGGCAGGGCCCGAATCTAGGGTGCTGCCCGCCTTCGCGACCCCAGGCCACCCTGGAATTGCCCTCAGCCCGCGGCGTGATCCAGCCTCCCCGGTCTTAGACTCACCACGCCATTCTTTATGCCTGTCTTGGCGGCACCTCCTCCGCCTGCAGCGATGAGCAGCCCTGCGCTGGGGTCGACCTGAAGCGCGTACAATGGGAACGGAGCCCGGTAAAGCTCCGGCGCCCGGCGCCGGCCCATCTCGCCGGCCGCGCGTTCACTCTCCGCACCGCAGCACCCAGGACATACTGCGCCCGGCCTTCCACTGCTGCCCTAGCCGCTGTGGAACTTAGTCCGGTCGCCGCCAGGAGCTCTCCCGACTTCTCTCACACTCGCGGGATTACCAAAAGCCCTACCCGCAGAGTCTGTATCAGGGTTCCCGTCCCTCCTAGTTGGTCTCGCAGCCACGCAGTGCGCACGCGCACCTGTCCCGCGGCCTGCTCCGCGCAAGCGCAGAACCGCCGACACGCGTCAGCACTAGCCCGGCGCAGAGCCCGGAACCCCGGGGCGGGGGTGAGTCCTCTGCCCCGCTCCGCAGTGCTCCGCCATCTTTGTGTGGGGCATGGGAGGTAGACCTAACGGAAGTTAATCAAGGTCAATAAGCCTTTAATAAGGAAATCTTCGAATTAGGGCTGGCCCCACTTCAGGTAAAAGTAAAGACTGGGCTTTACCCCAGAGAGGAAGTGATTTGTCCAAGGACACACGCCATAAGTCTCTTGCCTCTTAATGCAGTCAGCATGGAGTTGAAAATAGACCTGGCTTAAAATCCTTGATCCACCACTTCCTAGTGTGGGAAAATCACTACAAACCTTAATGAACACCTATCCTCCACAATTGGCAGAGGCGGCAGCCAGCCCTTCCCTTCTTTGCCTGAGGGTTGGTGGGTGAAGCTGCTCCCTTCTGCTGGCTTCAGATGAAGGCAGTGTAGTTCATAGACGGGTGTCCCCTGTGGCTGACATCTCACCCCACCCTCCTGAGGCGGACCTTGGGTTTCTGTGTGAGAACCTTGGTGCTCCCTGCAAGTGAGTACTGGAGATGCCCTTCCTTGTAAGGAGACACCCGCTGCAGCATCCTCCTTAACCCGGGTGCCCCCAGAGTAGGGTGACCAAACGTCCGGCGTCCAGCGTTGTTTTTAAAAAGTCCCGATTTTTGGAAAGAATGCACAAACGGGCGGGAGAACAGGAAGGGAATATACGGTTTTTGGCTACCATGTGGCTATTTCTCCAGAATATAAGTTTTATATTATTTTTGTTAATTTTATAATGTTAAACTGGAATAATAACAAATAATTGTTGAGAAGTGATTATCAAGAACTGCTTATCAAAGTTTGCACTGTTGTCAGGCCCTGCCCCAACGGTCCTCTGCCCTACCTCGCCCCGCCCCGCCCCGCCTGCTGGGCATGTTGTCCCGCTTTACCAATGTTAAAATCTGGTCACCCTACCCCAGAGGAAAGGGCCCAGTGG
>CAUYQV010140964.1:0-15521 GCA_963574575.1 Galagoides demidoff
ATCCCTGTTGCCTGTTCTTGCCGTGACACCAGCCGCCATCCCTGTTGCCTGTTCTTGCCGTGACACCAGCCGCCATCCCTGTTGCCTGTTCTTGCCGTGACACCACCTGCCATCCCTGTTACTGTTCTTGCCGTGACACCACCTGCCATCCCTGTTACTGTTCTTGCCGTGACACCACCTGCCATCCCTGTTACTGTTCTCGCCCAGTAGCTGCTGCAGGGTTCACTGCTCTTCCCTTCCCGCCATCCCTTTCCCCATCCCAGTGCCTGCACAGGTCTCATGTTCTGGAATGGTATTTTGCACTATTTGTTTTTGTCACTACTGAATCTCTTTGGGTGTCAAAGCCTGGGCCATCCTGAGCACAGATGTTAGAATAACCTGCGACTACCCGTTGAGCCGCGGCCTTCAGCACCGTCTCTCCTCAGCGTAACAGGCCGAGTTCAGGTGCATTTGCCTCCCCTCGGAGACTGCCCCTCTTCCTTGTTCTGACGGAGCCCTTCCCTCCACTCCCCTGCGTGTAGACAGCTGTCCTCCCCCCACCTGCCCTGCCATCCCCTCCTGCCCTTTGTCCAGCCGCCTCTCCTTTGCTCCTCCATCAAGCAGCAGCCTCCTCCTACTCATGAGATCAACGCCAGTTCTTCCTCCCTTCACGGGCCAATAAATGGCTCTGTCGCTTTCCTAGACATTGAGAGCGACTGGGGTCACTGATTCTCCCTCCGCTGCCCCACACCTCTAATTAGTTCACTAAATGTACTAATCTGTAGTAATCTCCCCTCCACGTTCTCCACCAGCCTGTGGCCACCTCTCATCCCGCTGGGGGCCTCTGCGCTGCTGGTCCCTGTCCTCCCCGGCAGTCCCGCTCCTCTGCGGGGCCTCTGCGCTGCTGGTCCCTGTCCTCCCCGGCAGTCACTCTCCCGTGTTTAGGCTCCTACACGGTCTATGGGTCCAGTCCCCCAGTGTCCCTCCAGCTCCCCACAATCCTTCAGAGGCAGGGCTGTCCCTTAATCTAGTCGATTCCTGTTCTTGACAGAGTGAAACCTCACTTCCTCGGAGAGGCCCTTCCAAAGCTTCCTCGTGCACCCCATTGCACCCAAACTGCCCTTTGTGACCCCACGGCATGGCTGGATAATGGGAGTAGGTGGGGGGGGTGCCCAATCTGCTTCATATCTCCCAGCTGTGCCATAAACCTGTGCTCCGGGAGGGGCCATGTCCCTTTTGCTGGCTGCTGTGTCCCCACTGCTGAGGAAAGCCCCAACCTACCTCGTGCTTGGTGAAACCATCTCGGATGAACGAGCCCGCCTTGCCCCGGGCGCTCACCCCGCATCCCTCCTTGCGAGGTTTCGGTTTGCACGGCTGCAGTGTGTGCCGGTCCTTGCGCCCTTCAGCGGTCATGGGCAAGGCGTGTGATCTGGTTCGAGACTAGATCGTAAGCTCTACGTGGAAAAGGCCATGCTTTCTAGCTCTCCTGTTTTCACCAATCTCCCTCCCTTGAACCCTGTGAAATCATAGTTACTCATGTTTATGAGCTGCCTGGGAGCTCACCCGCTTCTTCAACGATGGTTAGTTTATCTTTGGGAATCACCCCTTCTGCACTGTTTCGTCCTTGGGGTGACGAGGTTTGTCTTCATCCGTCAGCTGAGTGCAGTATGAGCCGCCAGGTTAAAGCCGGGAATCGCCCTGCGCCTTCAGTGCGTTATTAGTTTAAGGACAAGTAACTTTGTGCCTTTGATAAAGCGCATGGGTTCTAAGGCCTGACCCTATAATGTGGAGGAAAATCTTGAGAAAAACAGAAGCATTTAAAACAATGTTTAAATTTATCAACAGCAAAGCCAGTAATTACACGTTAAGATTAACTCTATTTTAAACTTTTTATTTTTTTATTTATTAATTTTTTGTAAGAGACAGTCTCACTGTCCCCCAGGCTAGAGTGCTATGGCATCAGCCTAACTCACAGCAACCTCAAACTCTTGTGCTCAAGTGATCCTCCTGCCCCGGCCTCCCCATTAGCTGGGACTATAGTTGCACACTGGGAACCCTGGCTAATTTTTCCATTTTTAGTGGAGATGGGGGTCTTACTGTCGCTCAGACTGGTCTCACATTCCTGAGCTCAAGTGATCCTCCCTCCTCAGCCTCCTGGAGCTCTAGGATTACAGGCATGAGCCACCATGAGCTTAGGTGGCCCTAAACTTTTATTTTTAAACAATTTCAAATCTAGTCAAATTGTGAGAATAGTATAAAGATACTTTTCATACAAATTCCCCACTTTATGCTCACTCTCTCATTTATTGTTTTTATCCCCTTATGTATATCATTCAGAAGTTGTGTATAGGATACTTCTTCATACTAAAATCGTTTTATTTTTTTTAGAAACAAGTACACTTTCCTACATGCTTATAGCAAAACAACCAGGGTGAGAAAAGTCACATTGAGATAAGGGTAACATCTAATCCATAGCCCCCGACCCCCCCTCCAAAAAATAGCTGTGCCAGTTATCTCCGTAATGTCCTCACACGTCCGAGATCAAACACAGGAACAGTAGAGATTTCAGAGATTTGGGACTGGAACTTACCCCCGACTCTTCTCTCTTGGGAAGACTGCCTGTCTCGGTCTTTTCAACTTTAATATTCTTGATGGGCACATGATATTTGCTTTGCTCCTAATGTGTCTTCATGATTAAGCTCACATACTTCATTTTTAGCAAGAATAGCACAGAAATGATGCTAACCCTTGATTCTCAGTGCATAATAACAGAAAATAAATTACGTCAACTTTCTGATTTAAAGATTATGTTCACTTTTTTCACTTAAGATGATTTCTGCCTAGTTTTAATGCTTTAACATTAACATATATTTTATGCTTATTAACTAATTAATCTTCTGTGGGTATATTTTGAGACTGCATAAGTAATATATTCCCCATCAAATTTCATACACTAGCTTAGCAACCACTGGGGACTCTTGCTGTGATCAGTTATTATTATTATTACTGTGGTTCCTAAATGATTTTTCTAATTTTCTCATCCGTTTTACATTTATTACTTGGCATCCTACTAAAAGGTGGAAATCTTTTATATTCATTCATTCATTCATTCATTTCTATCATTACTGTTTTGGACGCCCAGAGTATTCCAGACGTGCCCAGTGGGAGTCTCTCCATGGCAGCTCTTGCACATGTCTCTACCATTCTTTGTGGACTTTCTGACTTTCTAGCCTACAAAACATTCTGGAGTCATGTTGTACTTGCCTTGCCCCAGTCCTGGCGAGAAGCTCTGCTTTCTGTTGGTGTAGAATAGGATTTAGGAATCAGGATCCAGGTGCCAGGGGAATTGCCACATCCGCTCCCTCTAAGAGGCTACACACACGTCTGCACAGCTATCTCTCCATAACTCTCAAGGCCCATGGTTCACGCACAGATTTTCTGTAGACTTCCTCCTTACCCTAAGTCCTTTCTCTAATGGAGGGAGATATGACTTCCACTACCCTCAGTATACTTACGTACAGGTAAGTATGCTCAGATAAGTCCCCCTGTGCACGACTAATATCCTGACCACTGGACCATCTCCCTGTCCCACCCCAGTGTCCTCAATCAGGCAGGCTACTGTCATTGTCCTTGCCTTGCTGACCCTAAATATATTTCTTTCTTATAAAGCTGCTTCATCTATTTGAAAAAATAGCACATATTCTTTCACTATAAACTTGAAAGGAAAGCATATTTTTGATACATGACAATCATATTTTGAATATTTTTTTATGGGAATAAATTATCTCTGAGACTCAGCAACACTGGAATTTAGAAACATATAAATCATTGGCTATTGACCCCTGGAGTCTAACACCAGCTGAAATTTTGAAAAATATTTCTAATTTGGCTCAGAGCCTGTGACTCAATCGGCTAAGGCGCCAGCCACGTACACCTAAGGTGGCGGGTTCGAATCCCCAGCCCGGGCCCGCCAAACAACAATGATGGCTGCAACCAAAAAATGGCTGGGCGTTGTGGCGAGCACCTGTGGTCCCAGCTACTTGGGAGGTGGAGGCAGGGGCCTCGCTTGAGCCCAGGAGTTGGAGGTTGCTATGAGCTATGATGCCATGGCACTCTACCCAGGGGGACAGCTTGAGGCTCCGTCTCAAAAAAAAAGAAAAGAAAAATATTTCTAATTTTAAAAGAACTAAACCCACAAAATATTACAGAAATCCAGAGAAGTACCCGACCCAGCATAGATGGGTCACAGAAGGCTTCCTGGGAGTGATGCCAGGTTTGATTTTGATGACTTGTATGTTAATCAGAGTTTTCTAAAACAAATACCAATATAGTATGTGTATATCTATCTACCTATATGTGTGTATCAATTATATATATATAGGAGAAGAGAGAGAGAGGCATTGGCTCATGTGATTATGGAGGCTAGGGAGTCTTAGGTCTGCCATCGGCAGCCTGGAGGCCAAGGAGAGTCAAGGGTAAGGTCCAGTCCAAAACCCAGCAACCCAGAGACACAAGAGCCAATGTTTCAGCTTGAATCTAAAGGTAAGAAAAGACCCATGTTCTAGCTCACACAGTTAGATGAGGAGAGATCCCCTTGCTCACAGAGGCCGGCCTATTCTTGACAGGGTGAAGTCTGCCCTCAGCAGGGATGGCACCTGCTCTACTCAGCTTATAGATCCAAGTGTCAGTCTTCTCCAAGGACACTCTCACAGACATACCCAGAATAATGTTCAGCCAAAAGTCTGGGCCCCAGTGGGTCAAGCTGACACACAAATTAACCATCAACACATTGGTTTTCCTAAATCTTTCTACTTTAATTGCTAAGTTTTTTTAAAGATTCAATAAAGTCTTTCAATCTTTAGGTTACATGAGATGTTCTTTTTTTTTTTTTGAGACAGAGTCTCACTGTGTTGCCCTTAGTAGAGTGCTATGGCATCACAGCTCACAGCAACCTCAAACTGTTGGGCTCAAGTCAGGGGTCCTCAAACTTTTTAAACAGGGGGCCACTTCACTGTCCCTCAGACCATTGGAGGGCCAGACTGTGGGCCCCAGGATGAATCAGCTGCTAAGCAGGACAGGCAGAGGTGGCAAAAATACCCGGTGGGCTAGATAAATGTCCTCGGCAGGCTGCATATGCCCCACGGACTGTAGTTTGAAGATGCCTGGCTTAAGTGATTCTCTTGCCTTAGCCTCCCAAGTAGCTGGGACCATAGGCACCCGCCACAATGCCCAGCTACTTTTGGTTGTAGTTGTCACTGTTGTTTAGCAGACACGGGCTGGATTTGAACCAACCAGCCTTGGTGTATGTGGTGAGCGCCCTAGCTGCTAAGCTTCCTATTCCCACAGTCCCTGCCCTTTCTTTGCTAATCACATTCACTGTTCTTGACTCTAATAACACGCGTACTATTAGGCATTTCCCCTGACCTTGGCTGCATGCCTGCAGAAGCTGTTTCACTATAGTTCATTTGTTTTCTACCACAGTCTGAGGTCGCAGCACTGTGGCTGGCCCAGAGGAGGCATTGGGTAAGCAGCTGTCGAATGGACTTGGTTATGTTCTAGTTCCGTGGCGTTAGGACCTTTAAACACTGACTTCCCAGATCTGCCTTCCTGCTGCACGGTACCGTGAGTGGGAAGGATGACAGTCCTCTTTCATCTGTTTTCTACTGAGCAAGGGTACCATGACTAAAATTTTTCTCAAGCTTTAGGTTTAGCAAAGATCCATCCTGGGTCAAACAATCAAAATTCTGGATCTGTTGCTCATCCTATTAACACACAGCAGTGGTCTGAGCAGCACACAACGCAGGCTGTCATTGTCTGCCCACACTGCCCTCCGAGAGGAAACCTCCACCCTGCGGGGCACACAAGGAGGTAACTGTGACCACAGTTACTTGCCAGTTCAGCTTTGCATCTCCAGATAAACTCTAGTCTCAAATGAAAGGAAAGAAAAACAAAAACAAAGGAAATCCTGATGCAATGCTCAGATAAAGCATAATCTGGGGTTTCTCCTTCCTAAACAAATTGCAGGCATGAGAGTTTCTGTTTAAACTTGAAATATTCCAATATTTTTCTGCAACCAAACTGTATTCAAGCTATAGCTGCTCTTCCGTTTGTACTAAAATATATAGTCTTAACAAGACCCTAATTTACACTGATGTTTAGAAAGAAAGCTATGATAGTAGTTACCACTAAAATGCTGCTCTAATCCTGCAAATGCAGCTGTTTATTAAATATTTTCCTAATTTTCAGCCTGTGGAGCCCAAGGGGAGTAAAGTCAGCCTAGGACTCAAAGACCTGCCACTGATTCCTGACTCTGTTTCTCTCTAGCCATGTAATTTGAGCTAAGGACTCATTGATTTATAAAGTTAAGATGGTAATGCCTTCCCTTCCTGTCATAAAAAGTACACAAACCAAACAAGGCAGCCTGTGCAAGCCCATGTTACGAAGTGTCCTTACACACCTGTTCAGCCAGTGCCACGTCAGACGAGTGTGTTTAATTGTTAAATAACGCTCTCAGAATGAAAGAATTTTTACACTAAGATAATATCGGCTCGGCGCCTGTGGCTCAATCGGCTAAGGCGCCAGCCACGTACACCTAAGGTGGCGGGTTCGAATCCCCAGCCCGGCCCGCCAAACAACAATGATGGCTGCAACCAAAAAATGGCCGGGTGCTGTGGCAGGCACCTGTGGTCCCAGCTACTTGGGAGGCGGAGGCAGAAGACTCGCTTGAGCCCAGGATTTGGAGGTTGCTGTGAGCTGTGATGCCATGGCACTCTACCCAGGGGGATAGCTTGAGGCTCCGTCTCAAAAAAAAAAAAAAAAAGATATTATCTATAAATTATACTTGTATTTTCTTGTTTTTATATCAAATCTTTTAAAAAGCAACTCCTTTTTTCTCAACTCCCTTAGAACACCTTGCGATAATTGATAAGGAGCAACTAGTTTGTTAATTGAGCAGTCGTGCCATCTCTTCTGCTGAGTCCTCACTTTGGGGACGTAGCACCTTCCGTTAATTTTTTAGCTACGCACATAGAAGCAACAGCAATTTTCAGGAAGCGTTTTAAACCTCAGGAACTCAGTGAAGGGTGTTTAAGTTAGAGACACTCCGACCTGAACAAAGCAGCCGTGAGTCCGGCCGAGGCCACGCAGCGCGGGCACCGTCCGGACCCCCAGGCTTCCCCCCGACAGGGGCTCCTGGGTGGTTGGCTCCACGAGGGCATCAGAGACAGCAGCCTGCTCCCGCCATCTGGGGGTAATAAATAAAGAATTTCAGTCATAAAAATTTCTACCCAATGTAGGATGCCCTGTATTGCTTTTCTCAAACTAACCGCCCCTGGCAGTTCTAGCTAATACTTCCGTTCAGAATAAAAAACCTTAAAAGCCTTTTAAACTGACATTTAAAATAATTGGGGAAACAATGCTGAGACTTAGTCTCTGTCGCATTAAACCTCCTGTGACACAGGATTGTGTAAGCTTCCAGTCCCCATCTAAGGCGGACCCGCTGACCAGCAGGGCACAGGGTCCAGTCACTGTCCTCAGAAAGACCGTGATGAGACAGTCTGTGTTTTAGATTTTTACACTGAAGAAGGTTGAACCAACAGCAAAAAAAAGTCAACCCAACAGAGAGGATTCTGTCGAATCCTGAACAAATTGAGTCAATAACAAACTGGGATTTTTTTTTCAGCTGCTATGCCAGAGTGCCGATCTGCTGAGCAGCACCCCAGGATTTATTTCCAGGAGGATGAAGAACAGAAAATTCTTCTATGGAGCTTATGAGAAAAGAAGTCTCTATTTTCCCTGGCTATTGTATTTACTACTGACTCAAGACACTGATATAAACCAAAAATAGAAACTTTGGAATTGACAAAAATGTGCTTTCTCAAAATTGACCATGAATAGATTTCTTGAAGAAGGAGAAGATAAAAAATCTTAATGATAAAGAAATATCTCCTTGGCTGGGCAAGGTGGCTCACATTTGCAATCCCAGTGCTCTGAGAGGCTGAGGTAGGTGTATTGCTTGAGTTCAGGAGTTTGAGACCAACCAGAGTAAGAGCAAGACCCCATCTCTACTAAAAATAGAAAAATTAGCTAGGTGTCATGGCAGGGACCTGTAGTCTCAGCTACTGGGGAGGCTAAGGCAGGAGGATCACTTGAGCCCAAGAGTTTGAGGTTTCTGTGAGCTGTGATGCTACAGCACTCTACCTAGGGTGCAGAGTGAGACAAAGAAAGAAAGAAAGGAAAGAAAGGAAAGAAAGAAAGAAAGAAAGAAAGAAAGAAAATCTCCTCTACCACTACCAATTCTTGGTAAAAATTTAATTTCTTATACAGGTTTTTTAAAAGAAAAATGAAGTTTTAGACCTTAAAGAAATCACAAGTAGAAAAAATTTAAAATAATGACTATATACAAACGAAAAACTTATTTGTATCAAAACCATAAATAAGTTGGCACTACCGTGCAAAGAGCTCATGCAGTTGATAAGAAAAAAAAATCCCCCTCAAAATATTGGACCAGGGGTACAAGCAGACCATGACAGCTGGAGAAATCTGACCAAAAAGTTCACGGAGTGCCATGTGGTGACGACAGTTAACTGTACACATTATGTACTTGAAATTTGCTAAGAGAGTCGATCTTAAATGTTCTCAGCAAGAAAGAGAAACGGGCTAACGTGGGACGTGGTGGAGACTTTATCAGCTCGTGCAAGACTTTCACAACGCACGGTCATGTACTTTAAACACGTGCGATGTTTGTTTGCCAGTTGTACCTCAATGAATCCGGAGAAGAAGAAAGGTCAACCTCAACCTCATTCACAAATAATAGCAAATTAAAGTAAAATGCTGTGGTTTATCTATTAAATGGACAAGATTATAAAATGACAGTACTAATTTTAGCCAATAGACAATGAGATAGAGATTTAAACATTGCTAGTGAAATACAGTTTAAACATAGCGTAACCTTTCTGAAATCATTTTAAGCCTAAGCATGGAGAGTTTAAAAAATATCTATTATCTTTGACCACTACACTCATTTCAGGGTTCTAGCCTAAGAAAATAATCAAATAACCCCACAGAGATTTGGGTAGAAAAATATTTATTGGAGTGTTTACATAATAGTGAAAAATTGTTAACTGATCTAAAGTATAACAATAAATGAATAAGGGATTTCTCATGATGGAAGATGATATAGTCATTATAAACAATGTTTTTCAAGAATAATTGACGAGAATGGTAAATACCATCCTTGGGAGTTAAGTAAAAGTAAAATATAAAACTGCACAGACACCACGGCCACATTTATAGAAAAAAAAAAGACAGGAAGGAAACTCGATAAAATACCAATAGGGGATAAAGGACTCGTACATTTCTAAATGTTTTATAATAAATTTATTTTATAACTTAAAAAATTTCTAATTACATAATGAAAGATCCATTGTGGATGTATTCTCGCCTGGTGGGCCAATGGACATAAACCTGGCTTGAAAGGGAGTCAGTAATTGCACGCACACGCAAACATACATATGAATTTCTACTATTTTTGAAATTCAGAGCTAAAAGTCTTCCTGACTCGTTAAGTGGTCCATAGAAATTTCCCTAAGTCTTCTAACTCAAAGAAATCTCTCTCTTCAAAAATTCACACTTTATGTACCCGCATCTTCTTAAGAACTAACAGACATGGAGCCTCTGTCCTGGGAAATGTACATGTGTTAGTTACCACTATTTCCACCTTACAGATGGGCAAAATGAGGCACAAAGCAGCTGAGTGACCAGCCCAGAAGAGGACAGGTGCAGATCTGGGTAGCGTGGCTTCTGTGCCATCTCTCTTTACAGCAGCTCCGTCTGCTGTGTCGCCATAAGGTAATTCTGTCTTCCCGAGAGGGCAGGTGCTTCAGGGACAAGCGTGGGGCTTGTTCCCCTTGTCCTCAGCAAGCCTAGGATGGTGCTCAGCCCTGAGGAAGCTTACCATATAAACAGGGACTTAACGGCATTAAAAAGAAAACAAACAAGTCAAACATATTCACTGAAACAAAACAAGTCTTCACATATTCACTGAAAACCTCAAGAGTACTTTAGAGGTGAAGATTACTGATTTTCAAGACTTGTTTTTTAGAAAGACATCTACAAAAGGCAAACCATGGCTGGTCTATGATGAGTATATAGCCATATGCTCTGGACTCAATTTCCTTGATCCAAGGACATAGAGATTAATTTTTTTTTTAAATTTTAACTGAAAAATATCAAGATATTGTTAAGAACTGCCTTTCCTGTAAATTAGGATGAACACAATTCAAGGGCAGGAACTGAGGAGGGAGGAAAGGAAAGACCCTCCTTTCACATTCTTCTCAAATGGGCAGGTAGCTTCTCAACTTGGCTTCTGAGGGGAGTTCATAGAGCATGGCTCATTTCTCTTGCTAACCACCCCCTCAGCCAGCTTCATGGTTCCATGCAATCCCTTTTTAATGGCATCTAAGGTGACACAGCTTTAGGGATGAATAGAACAAAAATATAATGTTTGGTCCAAGTGAAATTACTGGGGCATTTGGGATTGATAGATTACTCAGACTGGATTTTGGCCCAGTGACTGAGGTTATGATCTCTAAAGGAGAGAAATAGCTGATGGTCCTTCCCTGACAAGGGCGATTCAAGACCTCCATATTGGCTCACACCTGTAATCCCAGCACTCTGGAAGGCTGAGGTGGGAGGACCTCTTGATCTCAGGAGTTCGAGATCAGCCTGAGCAAAAATGAGACACAGTCTCTACTAAAAATAGAAAAACTAGCTGAGCATTATGGCAGGTGCCTGTCATCTAGCTACTAGGGAGGCTGAGGCAAGAGGATCACTTAAGCCCAGGAGTTTGAGGTTGCTGTGAGCTGTGATGTCACAGCACTCCAGCCCAGAAGATAGAGTGAGACTGTCTCAAAAAAAAAAAAAAAGCTGCCATGTCCCAGCTCAGTTGAAAGTCAGCCCTTCAAGGTGGTCTGTGACACCAGCCCAGACCCCTGGCCCAGCCCACTGCAGAGACAGTCTTCTCTAGCTGGCTGCTGGGTCAGCAGGTCACTGGGCAGGGCGGGTTTTCTCAGATGTCTCCCGTCCTGGCTCATCAAGGGACAGCTCCTGCTTCACTGAGGAACTCACAGCCCACAGTGGTGTCCATATGAATCTTCAGAGAAGGATTAAAAGAAGAGTCAAGAATATTTTTTAAATATTAAGGTATTGAAGGTAATAAAGGAAAACACTGAGATTCCAGGTCTAAAGGTCTGAAGACGATGCCGACCAGACCCCTGGCCATTGCTGGTGGCTGCCGTCCTGCTTCTTATATCCCACAACCCTTTCTTATCATGGAAAGTTGTCTTATTAAAAAAAAAAAAAAGTTGTTTTATTTGTTAATGAAAACTCCCGACAGCACTTCCAACAGGACGACTTCTATAAGTTCACGTCTACTGGGTGCTATCTGCGCTCTGACCCCCAGCTGGTGACAGCACAGCGCCCCGCGGGACAGGTGCCGTGTGCACTGAACTCTCCGCTCCTTTCACTGCACCTTGGGCCTGAAAATCTCCTCCCCCTAAACCTTCCATAAACTCAGTCTACACTATTATCCAGTCGTTTTGAACACCATGTGTCAGCATCTTCTACGTAAGATTATTCTGCGATTGAAGACTGTATTGAGAGGGCATCTTTTACTCCGCTGGTTCATGAGGGGTTCAGCCTTAGAGCTGAGGTGAAGGTCTGCAGGAAGGAGAGAGGCCAGCCCAGGGAGTAGAGAGACATTACGGAGAAGAGAGCGGAGTGGAGTCTGACCAGGAGTCGGCCCCTGCGCGTGGAGGAGAAAATGAGCCAGGTGGAGAGGTTGGAGGTGTAGGAGCTCGGGGCTGAACAGGGACGGAAAGTTTGAGAGGTGGGGACACATAAGGAGGGGGGGCAGAATGGCCTGTGGGGTCACAGTCAGAGTCTGCAGTGAGAGGCCGGGATGGCAGAGTCGGAGTCTGCAATGAGAGGCTGGGGTGGCAGAATCAGAGTCCTCAGTGACAGGCCGGGGTGGCAGAGTTGGAGTCCGCAGTGACAGGCCGGGTGGCAGAGTCGGAGTCCACAGTGGGACGCCAGGGTGGCAGAATCAGAGTCCACAGTGAGAGGCCGGGGTCGTAGAGTCGGAGTCTGCAGTGAGAGGCCGGGGTGGCAGAGTCAGAATCCTCAGTGAGAGGCTGTGGTGGCAGAGTCAGAGTCTGCAGTGAGAGGCCGGGGTGGCAGAGTCGGAGTCCGCAGTGAGAGGCCAGGGTGGCAGAGTTGGAGTCCGCAGTGAGAGGCTGGGGTGGCAGAGTTGGAGTCCACAGCAGGAGGCTGGGGCGGCAGAGTCGGAGTCCGCAGTGAGAGGCTGGGGTGGCAGAATCAGAATCCGCAGTGAGAGGCTGGGGTGGCAGAGTCGGAATCCACAGTGGGAGGCCAAGGTGGCAGAGTCAGAATCCTCAGTGAGAGGCTGAGGTGGCAGAGTCAGAAGCCTCAGTGAGAGGCTGGGGTGGCAGAGTTGGAGTCCGCAGTCGGAGGTTGGGGTGGCAGCTGTTCACGAGGAGAATTTGGAAGTGGCATAAATCTGGCAGAGCGAAGGATGACCCCAAGGGAAGAAGAAAGCTTGGAGGTAGGGGCCCCAGACCTCCTGCCATTGTGGGCAATCTTGAAATCTGAGAATGTTAAGGTGGAAAGTGCCACTTTCAGGCCTTTAGTGTCCACTGTCTAGTTGCACTGGGCAGGCAGCACTGCAGAGGAACCTTCATCACTTGGGGTTGAGGTCTCCTTTCAACCAGGGTGCCTGGGTGTGTGAGGAGGAGACAGCACAGTGACAGGTCTCAGGAGGGAACTGAACACCAGTCCAGGACATCACCCAAGAGCCCACGCACACTTCTTCTGGCAGAGAGACTCAGGTGATCAACAGCCTCGTTTGCACCCCTCAACCTGTCAGACCCCCTGGTGTGTGGTTTTGCCATTTCTGAGACTTCAGGATTTCCCAAGTTCTGGAGAACTGGGTATCTGCAGGGAACAGAGATCTAATCCTTTATCTGCCAAAGTGCATCTCTGCCCTATTTTAATCTTCAAGGAGTTGTAAGACTCTAGACAAGGATTCGGAAAACCCAGTGTCTAGTACTGACTGAAGAAAAGTACTTTATGCTTGCCTCATATCTAAATAGGGAATAAAGTTACCCGTCCCAAATATCTAGTATTAGCAAGGGTCACAGTCTTTGATATACTTGGGGGTGCATATAAACATATAGAATTATGTAAATGAAATTTAACCAGGTACACACAAATTCAAATTCATAGTTTAAAAAAATATTAGCTGAATCATCCTATAGAGTAAATCTCATGGTCAACCAAAGTTTACCTAATGGCCAAACAGTCACATTCAAACTCAAAGAGGCTTTTAGTGCTACTCTCAGCATCTCTAAGTATTGCCCTAGAAAAGGTCAACACCATAACAGGTCTTTGAAGTGGGAACTGGTTCTGCTGCCTTTTGCCCATTCTACCCCCTTCAAAGCCACGTTCTGAGAGGGTGAATGTCTTACAGGAAGATTCTAATGGACTCACCCTTCACTCTGTTCCCCACTAATCAGAGGCCACCTGACTTTTACCTTCTTAATTACGTCTCTTTCAAAGAGCATTAAGGCTAATACTGGTTTTAAATGGTCCTAAACGCATCCCTGCTTTTGACCCGGCTGCCCTGACCAAGGTAGTCCTGACATTACAGCAGCCCCAGGGGGTGACCCCAGGGCATCTAGCCAGGGCTATTGTTCGGGGTCAGTTCCCTTTCTTCTTCCTTCACCACCTGCCGGCTGCTCCCAAGTGGTTGATTCCTGTAGTGCTCTCCCAGAAGAGTTCAAAGTTTTTCAGAGGCTCACTATTGTCTAAAGAGTGATTTTCAAATTTAATGCACATAAAAACAAACAATCCTGTGGAGATCCCTAGGCCCCCAGCCTGGATATCTTCATCACACTGGTTAAGGTGAGGCTGGGAATGTGTTTTAAAGGATCAGCCTTCATTTCAGCTGTAGGTGATGTGCATTTTGAGAAATGCTCTCCGGCAGAAGGACTTCGCCCCAGGCCCAGCCAGCTTCCCAGGCTTCTCCCTCATGGCAGTTCCCAGGGCCCACTCGAGGTCGCCGTCCTGCCTGTGTGCTGGCCTGTCCTCTCAGCCCTGAGTGTCCTTCCCCAGGCCGCTGCCACTGGAGCCTGACACCAGCGCTCAAGTCTGCCTTGAGGTCTCACTTAGAATTCTGTCCTCATAGTTTCCAGGGAACCCATTTTATATGCCATTTGTCCCTTATTGAAACATTTCTTGAATTCTATTAATGTTTTAGGCTCTCGGTGTTCATTATTAAACCGTGAAACATTTAAAGGTAAGTACCATATCTGATTTATCTCTGGATCTTATGAGAGGGTCGCGAGCATGGCAGTTACTAAATGCATGTATGCAGAAGTAAACTCACTTTAATCACACCTGTTAGGTGTTTTTAAGGTTGGTTAGTTAAGCATCTCCCCTGCCTTCCCTCCCAGCAGCGAGGCAGAGACCGTCTCTGACTGGGATGTAACACACAGCCCAGCTGGCCAGACAGCAGTGTTATGCGGCTGCCTTCCCACGGGGACGCTCACTGTGTTGTCAGTTTTGAGCTCTAGTGCCCATCCTGTAATGGACAAGTTATAAGTGCTAGTACCTAAATATAAAATATTTAGGAGAAATCTTATAAAGATATCAAAATATATACTCTGAAATGAAATGATCTAATAATTGGAAAACTATGTTCATCCCATTAGCAAAACCATTAAATATAAATATTAAAAGGTAACCCTGTGTATTACTAAGGACATGGGCACTGGGCACCCACATAAACAGTAAGAGTGAAGACCAGAACATTTGGGGGTACAAGCTGATGGTTCTTATTAACATGTGTGACCCAGTAATTCCACTGTTTTATAATCTTCCCTAGAAAAATTCACACGCAAATACACAGAGAACTGCACAAAAATATTTATTGCTGCATTAAATGTAATAGTACAAGTCCCACTATTAAGGAAATGGATAAATAAATATGGGTGAATGATCACACTATAGATATTACACAGCAGTTAGTGAAGTGCCGAGAAATGACAGGCCTTTGCCTAGACTGAGTCACAATTGAGTTTAAAAGAGAAGTCGCAGAATTTATATTGTAGAGGACCATGTATTTTTTATTCTTTCTTAGCAAAGTATCTCAAGAATGAAAGAAAAAGCATCCAATGTACTCAGCCCTACTATGAAACTAATTTATAGCTTTCATACGAAAGCTATAACCCAATTATAGCCCAGGAATATGGGGAAAAGGGAAAGGGAGGGGAGGGGCGGGCGAGGATGAGTGGAGGGAGGGTAATTGGTGGGACCCCACCTACGGTGCATCTTACAAAGGTACATGTGAAACTTACTAAATGTAGAATATAAATGTCTTAACACAATAACTAAGAAAATGCCATGAAGGGTGTGTTAACCAGTTTGATGAAAATATTTCAAATTGTATATGAAACCAAAAAAAA
>CAUYQV010140965.1:0-65482 GCA_963574575.1 Galagoides demidoff
GGGCGCCTGTGGTCCCAGCTACTTGGGAGGCAGAGGCAGGAGACTCGCTTGAGCCCAGGAGTTGGAGGTTGCTATGAGCTGTGATGCCATGGCACTCTACCCAGGGGGATAGCTTGAGGCTCTGTGTCAAAAAAAAAAAAAGAAAAAAAAGATATCTAGTTGTTCATATCCATTAGGGTTCTACTTTATGAATTGAGGAGCATTCTGGTAGGGTGCATGAATGTTAATTATCCAAATCTCTTCATGTTGGGTATTTCCCTTGAGAAGTATGTAGTGACCTTTTTTATCTTTCTTTGTTGGTTTAAAGCCAATTGTATCTGCTAGTAAAATTGCAACTCCTGCTTTTTTTTTTGGTTTCCATTTGCCCGTATTATACAAGTGCATCCCTTCACCCTGAGTCTATTTTTGTCCTTTAAGGTAAGGTGAGATTCTTGTATATGGCAGATATCCCATCTGCGTTTATATATCTAGTCAGCCAGCCTATGCCTCTTTAGAGGACAATTTAAACTGTTCACATTAATTGAGAAAATTGATAAGCCTAGTTGTGTTTTGGGTGTCATGATTTTCAGATGTCCATTGGACATTTTTAATCCTTTCACCACTGTGGAAGTTGGGTTTTGTTCACAAAACTTCTGGGTGAGTTTACTTTGGAGGTAGAGCATTGCACATGTCATTGTGGAGGACAGGTCTGAGAATATCCAAGAGAGCTTGGCAAATTTCTTCCACATGTCTAATAGTTCTATGTCATTAAAGTAATTGATTTCTCCATCACAAATGAAACTCAGTTTAGCTGGATAGAGGATTCTGGGCTGGAAGTTGTTTTCTTTTAAGAGATTGAAGGTTGATGACCATTTTCTCCTGGCTTGAAATGTGTCAGCTGAGAGATCTTCAGTTATTCTGGTATTTCTCCCTTTGTAGGTGATCCTTTTCTTGCATCTGGCTGCTTGCAGAATTTTCTCCTTCATCTTAACTTTGGCATAGTTAATCACTATGTGTCTAGGAGATGCTTTATTTGTTTTGAGTCTTGCTGGGGTTCTGAAACTGTCTCCTATCTAAAGTTCTGAATCTCTTGCAATGTTTGGGAAATTCTTCTCCAAAATCTCTTGGAGTAGAGCATCTGTACCTTTAGGACCATCCTCTTCTTTAGTAATTCCTGTAAGACGAATGTTTGATCTTTTGGAATGATCGTACAACTCTCTCAGGGAATGATCAGTTTTTGCTCTCCATGTGTCTGCCTCTTTGAGTGCTTGTGGATGTTCAAAAGCTTTGTCCACAGTTTCAGAGATCCTTTCTTCTGCTTGGTCAACTCTGTTACTCAGGGATTCTACTGTATTTTGGAGGTCCTCAATTAACTTTTTCATTTCCTTGAGCTTTGCTATCTCTTTTCTCATGTCCATATCTTTGGTGACTTGGGCTTTGAATTCATTAATTTCTTAAGGCAACTTTAGAATTACTCTTTGGAATTCAGTTCCCATCTTTTCTTCCATTCTGTTTATCTTATTTGCATTCCAATTCTGAATTCAGTTTCTGACATTGCTACCATTTATCTATGCTTGGCGTCTTCAGTTGTATTTAGTTTGTCATTTCGGAGGAGGGAGGGTTGATCTACTCTGGTTATTCATGTTGCCAGAGTTCTTCTGTTGGGTCCACACCGTGTTTATTTTCCACTGTTTGGTTATTAGAACTGATAGGATGAGATTGAATTGGGTTTCCCAGGTAGTAGAGATAGCCCCTTACCAAAGTGCTAGGCTTTGTAATTGTGGCGTATCTCCTATAACCTTAGAAAGGCCCCTTTTAGAGTTTTGGCTGGAGACTCTGGGGACCTATTTGGTGAGGTAATGCAGGCTAGCTCTGTTTCGTTATCAGCCAACCTCAACCCTGTCCTAAGAAACCACACTATTAGGTTTAAATCTCGACTGTGAAGAGATAGAAATAGCTGTGGTGCCCAGCCCCCACCCTTCAGTTATTTTCCACTACAGAACTTCAGAGGTCAACCTCAGAATGTCCCAGAGTGGACAGCCCCAGAAATGGGTTCCAACTAAATTATCTCTGGCAGTGCAAACCCTGCCCAACAGAGGAGGGTTCAAGGACAATTCAAAGCAAAGGGTTTCAAAGCACAATTGGAGCCAGGGATCCACACTCCCACCCGCCAGATTCAGTCCACACTGTTGCCTGCTTCTCTGCTCATAGGCCCAGCTGGAGCCAGGGGCAACGTTCCTGCCCACGTGTCTCAGTCCACACACAGCTAGCCTTTGGAGTAGGGTTTGGAGTGGTGCCTGCCAAAGCAGTTGTAGTCAGGGGACCATACCCCCTCTTGCCAGTCTCAGTACACTGCTTAGCAGTTCTCTGTTCGCAGGCTCTATTGGAGTCAGGGCATTGGGCCTGCCCTCTGGTCTCAGTCCACACACAGCTAGCCTCTGCTTGCCAGACCAGTTGGAGTCAGGGGACCACTACCTGGCAAGCCTTTGTTTGCAGGCTTTGTTAGAGTCAGGGCGCCACACTCTGCCTGCAGGTCTCCTTCCTTACCTGGTAAATCTCTGCCCACCTGTGCTGCTGGAGGCAGTGGCGTACGCCCTAGCCCTCAGGGCTTGGTTCACACCCAGTAAGCCACTGCTCTCGGGTTCTGTTGGAAATAGGTCACAGTCCATGCCTATCAAGCGGGCCCGGCAGGGACCAGCCCTGTCTGCCAAACTCAGTCCACACGGGGCAACCACTCTCCTGCTGTGGGTGCTGTCAGAGCCGGGTGTTCTGCACCCCATCCCACCAGACACAGCCCAAACCGAGGGGCAACACTACCACTGGCTGGGCATAGTCATAACCAGGAGACTGCTCCTTATCCTGCTGAGTGTCCCTTTATTCCCATGCTTGCTTTCTTTCCCGTTATTCACAGATTCCGTCCTGTTGGCTGGCGGTCCACACTATGCTCAGGTCTCTTAGGACAAGACCAAACACTCTATGCTCTGCAGGGGGCAGAGCTTCAAACCGCCATGCTGGGCAAAAGGGTGGACTGGGAGTTTGGACTTGTGAGGAAAAATATCTGTTCAATTTTATGCCTGGTGGGGTAGAGTCTAGGTTCATAAGTGGGATCTCCCTGGAGAAAGAAACCTGGAATTTAGCAGCTCTCTCCAGCAAGGTAAAATGAGAGGTCTTTTGTTTCTTGCTCCTTCACAGATAACAACCTTTTGGTAGACCTCCTACTTGGGGGAGGGGTCTCCCATCCTCTAGTTAATAGGCTTTGTACCTGTCATATTTTTTCTTGAATGCTCTTCCTTGGAGTTACAGCTTGCCGAACTTATTTCTTGGCTCAGCTCCCTATATTTGGCTTTGTAGCATCAGATTCCCTCCAGTTTTTCTTCCTCTGCTCAGGAGCCTCTGACGAAGGTTGCTACCAGTTGGCCATCTTCCCCAGTATATCTAATTATCATATGTACCGCAAGAATATGGACGTCTAATTTATATCAATAAAAAGTCAAGTTAAAAAAAAAAAGGTATAGGCTCAGGTGCCTGTGGGTCAGCAGTTAGGGTGCCAGCCATATACATCAGAGCTTGTGAATTTGAATCCAGCCTAGGCCTGCCAAACAACAATGACAACTGCAAACCCAAAAAAGGCTGGGCATTTTGGCAAGGCCCTGTAGTCCCAGTTACTTGGGAGGCTGAGGCAAGAGAATTGCTTAAGCCCAAGAGTTTGAGGTTGCTGTGAGCCATGGCACTGTACCCAGGGCCACATAGTGAGACTCTGTCTCAAAAAAAAAGTCATAGCTAGGTTAAACTACAGAGATTTATTCCTTAGGTAAAAATCCAAGCTGATAGGTGGGTTAGAGGGATACTTTCTAATCTTATTGTTCCAGTATTTTTCAAAGGTATCACTCTCATCTTTATGGTGAAGCAAAATTATCACCACCATTATTTGTCTTCCAGGTTGCAATAAGAGGGAAAGATAAAGTGGTGGGTAAACAAGTTTTTTCAAAGACATGACTCAGAAGTTTCACAAGTTACTCCTGTTCAAATCCGATTGGCCACACCATAGTCACATGACTGCTATATCTAGCTGCAGTTGAATCTGGAAAGGTAGCCTGTACTGGGCAGCCGTTGAGCAATTAACTGTGGAGTTCTATACTAAAAGGGAGAAGGGGAGAACTAATAGTTTCCATTACAGAAGTTTATAATGTTTGCCAAGTGCAATCAGTTAGAATTAGGGAGTAGTCATACCAGTGGATTTTGTGGTATCAGGTTAGTAGCATACTGAAATATAGTAGAAGAGATTTCAATAATGATTTAAGTTTATTTTCAGAAACAACTGAAACAGCAGTTGGAGAATTTAATGAAATCCCTTCAAACTGTGTTAAAGTTGTTGGATATGTGAGCTAATGATTATTTATTTTGTTCTTGTATTTTAGGCCTCAACTCCATATAGCATAGATTCAGATTCTTTGGGAATGGAGTGTATTATTTCTGGAAGTGCCTCTCCAACTCTGGCAATCAACACTGTGACTAACAAAGTAATTTCATTTTTTTGAACATTTTTAAATTGTCATTGAGTAATACATTTAATTTGCCTTTTAAATAATTATAGAGTTCAATATGCTTGAGTTTAAAGATGATCTAAATTTGACTACTTACCATGGCAGCTTGAAAGCTGAATTCAGAGTGTTCTGAGGTATGCACAAATGAGAAGAAGATATGTCTCAGGAAAAATTGGAAACTCTGTACTAATTTAAATTCTTGACTCTGTCAAGAATTTTTAGCCAACATTTTATTGAATGGATTTGTTTGAAAGCCATTGATTACCCCTCCAAATATGTGGTTAGATAAAAGACCATTGATTTTGGGGAGCCAGTAGAATCCAGCAAAATAATTTGGTCAAGCATCATAGAGTTCACTGGAATGATGGTCTATCTATTTTCATGATGTTCAAGTATAGAAACATACCCAGAAATAGTGCATGGTAGTTTGCTGCCCTTTTTTTTTTTTTTTTTAAATGCTTGAGTTAAACCTTTGTGACATGTCATTAGATACTGAGTGGGATATTAGTTGTCTGTTCTTTACAAGGTAATTTTTTAATCTTTCATTTTAAAACGCTTAAAGAGGCTCTGGGAGATTTATGAGTTCAGTTTTGTTTCTTCATATACTGTGAGTACTTCAAACATCTCTTACTTTCACGCTCAGATTCTCTTTCAGTCTTGTTCTCATTTTCTCCCTCTAGCTTTGACCCTCTTTTCCTCTCTGCCTCTCTTGAGTCTTCCCTGCTTTCTCATGCACATACACACACAAATACAAACATACATACACTGTTGCACTAATGTAGTACTCATAGCATCCTTTTATTTGTGGAAAGTTAATGGATAAACAGAAGACAGACTCTAATCAGAGTAACATAATCAGATTTCCAATTTAGAAAGAAAACTGGCAGCTGAGGTATAGAAAAATCCTTCTCTCCCATGGGCAATTTGTGGGATGATTACATCACAATCACTTAGTGAGAGGATGTATGTGTGTGTGATTGGTGGTGGTAGTATTTCTAGGATTCCATTGCAGTCCTACCAAATCAGTTATTCTCTCCTGTGAATAGGGCTCAGAAATCTATGCCTTAAAAAATTATTTCTAATGATGCCCATTATATAATAATTTCTGGTGAAGTAGAAGGATTAGAATCAGAAATATGTAATACTATTCTTTGCAGTAGTCTAAGAGATACTGAAGGTTTAAACATGGACAGTTGTGGTTATTAGGAAACAATTAGGGTATAGTAATGCTGGGACTTTATGACCGTATAATGAAGATGGCAAAGGAACTGGAGTTTTTGGACTTACGCATTCAGATACGATAAAACAACTAGTATCAGACTAATCCTTCTACTTATTTGTATGTATATAAAATATTAGACAACTCACCTCCAATGAAAACAAAGAGGGGAGGCTTTGAAGACTAAGACAATCATCAGAATTTCAGGTGCCAAGATCCCAAAGAAAAAGAAACACATTGAGACTAGTTCTGTAAATTTTCTTTTGGTAAATTTTCCATTCTCAGTGCATGGCATAGGGGCCAAACAGAGAATAATACCTTAGAACAGTAGTTGAACTTGGAAGACAAAAACCTGGAGTTTTGGGCTACCAAATAGCCAGGACTTGAAGAGCCAAGATCCTGAGCAGTCTCAGAATTGAGTTCGGCTTTTTGTAAGAAATACCCACATAAGGTATTGTCTACCACCTAATTGCGTATGCTGGTGCTGAGACATAGACAAACAAAGTAGATTTTTCACTAGTCAGAATTCAGCAGTCTTACTGGATGGGGGAGACAAATATGATCTTCAGAAGAAGACAGAGGCATGGCACACACCCTAGGCTTTCAGGTTGGTATCTGAGAAGGATTTTGTTCTATGAGTAAGAGCAAACCAAAATAGATTAGCCTCAACTGTTACTAGAGTGTGGTATTCTAATATTCGTGCCAGAAGAAAATTAAATTCTCTTTAGAGAAAGATAATGTCGTCCAGAGCTTCTATAGTTTTCTATAAGTAAGGTATAGCATTCAGTCCAAAATTTCCAGGTATGCCAAGAAATAGTACAAAATAATTAAAGATTAAGGGTGGTGGTGGAGGAGAATAGAAATGGATCAAGAAGTGGTTGACTGTTGATCTTAAAATAAGTATGACTAATATGTTCAAGAAAATAGATGAATTATAGATAATTTACAAGAGAATTGGAATTTATATGGAAGAATTAAGAGGAAACTATAGAACTAAAAAATTTTAACTGAAATTAAGAATTCAATAAATGGGTTTAACAGCAGAATGTATACATCAGCAGAGAGATTTAATGAACTGGAAGGTTAATCAAAAAGAAGCAGATTGAAGCACGGAAAGGAAAAGTAAGAAAAATACAGAAAAATAGAGAAAATAAGAGATATTGGGACACATGGAAAAGATCCAGCAAAGTTGTAATTAGTGTGCCAGAGTTGAGGAAGAAAGGAGTAGAGAAGAAGCAGTGTTTAGTTCTTAAAAACTGATGAAAAATAACACAACACAGATTTTAAGAAGTTCTGAGAACCCCAAGAAGAATTAATAGAAAGAAAACTACATCAGGGAAATTAAAATCAAACTACTAAAAAACAAAGACAAAGAAAAAACCAAAAATCAGAGAAAAACAGGCAACTTCAAAGGAATAGAAACAATGAAAATCAGACATCATAATGAAAGCTTTATACATAGTGCTGAAAGGAAGTACCTGCAGTCTGTTCTACAACCAAAGAAAATTTCTGTAGAAAGCAAAGATTAAGGCAAAATGTTTTTACCAAGACAGAATCTGAGAGAATATGTTATTAGTATAACAGCTCTAAAAAATTAAAGGGAATTAGTTTCCGGATAGAAGGAAAATTGTTCCATGAAGGAAATAATGGAGACCTCCAAAAGACTATGTACATCAGTTTTTAAAGCAGTAACAACTGTATCATTATAAAACATAGTGCCTTATAGTCTAAAATACATGTAGAAGTAAAATACATGTTACTATTAGTGTAAGGCAGAAAAAAATAAATGAAGTTAATTTCTTTGCATTCTATGGAAAGTGGTAAAAGTACTACATCAAAGATGGATAGATGTGTTGAAATGTCTAATGCAGTTGTTCTTAATACTTCAGTATACACCATTGCCTGGAGGACTTGTTAAAACCCAGACAGCTGGGCCCACTCTGAGAATTTCTGATTCAATAGGTCTGGACTGGATTGTGAAAATTTGTATTCTAAGAGGTTCTCAGATGCTGCATGCAACTGATCATTGTTCCACACCTTATGAACCACTGCTCCAATTTACTAATAAAGATTTTTAAGTAGTATGAGAAGATAGTAAATGCTTGGTTTATCAAAAGTAGGCCAAAGGGAGAAAGAAAAGGTGGAAAATAAAGGAAAATAAATAGTATTTGAAGTAATTACATTAGGAATTACATTGAATATAAATGTACTAAATAGTCAACTAAAAGATTATCAAAGATAATTTATTATGTAAAAAGCATTTTGGGTCCTTTCCCTCCCTCCCTCCCTTTAATAAAAAAAAAGCATTTTGGTAAGAAACTTATAAACTAAATTAGTATATGTCTAATAACATAGCCTCAAAAGCTAACAGAACTGAAAGAAATGGACAAATTCTCCGTTGCGGTGCTAGATTTTAACCCATCTCATTCTACCCATAGAACAAGCAGACCAAATCAGCGCAACAGACAAAAAATCCCATTAAAGATACGGAAGACTGAACCACAAAATTAGGAAATTTGACAAATTGACATCTACAGAATGTACCTAACAGTTGTAGAATATATGTATTTTTAAGTACACATGGAATATTTATGAAATTAACCATATGGTACTGATCTATGTTAGATCATAAAGGAAGTCTCAGCAAGTTTCAGGTGACTGATATCATGCAGAGTATATTTTCCAACACAGTGAAGCTAAGGTGGAAATCATAGTGAAAAGATCAGAAAATTCCCTCAAAATTTGCAAGTTAAGCAGTACAGTTATAAATAGCCCATGGAGCAAAGAAGAATCATGATAGAAATTCGAAAAATTTTTAATTGATGAAAAATGTGTGACATATCAAAGCCTCTCTAATGTAGTTGAAGTAGTAGTCTTAATGACATAAACTACGCTCCAGTAAAATTTGGGTATTTTTTTTTTTTTTTTTTGAGACAGAGCCTCAAACTATCCCCCTGGGTAGAGTGCCATGGCATCACAGCTCATAGCAACCTCCAACTCCTGGGTTCAAGCGAGTCTCCTACCTCCTCCTCCCAAGTAGCTGCACTGGGACCACAGGCGCCCGCCACAACGCCCAGCCATTTTTTGGTTGCAGCCATCATTGTTGTTTGGCGGGCCTGGGCTGGGGATTCGAACCCGCCACCTTGGGTGTACGTGGCTGGCGCCTTAGCCGATTGAGCCACAGGCGCTGAGCCTAAATTTGGGTATTAACGATTTAAGCATCTAAAAAAGAGAAAGCACAGCAAATTTAAAGGAGGAAGAAGAAGAAGGTAATAAAAGTAAGAGAAGTCCATGAAATAGAAAGCACATATTCTATAGTGATAAAGTTTTTTTTTGTAAAGATTAATATAATTGATAAGGGATTTCTGCTTCCAGACATAGTAGAATAACTAGGTCTGGATTTACTCTGCTGCCCAAAGCAACTGAAAAAAAATGGACAAAATAAAGAGTGTTTTCAAGAAATTAGACCTCAAGGAACAAAGGACAGTGATTCCTGACAAATGGTGAACAAAGATGAGCCTTACAATTGTTCCAGACTATCCTCTGGAGAAAGTTTTCAAAGCAGAAGGCAGGAGTACAGAGCTCTGCATGAGTTGAGGAGGTGGACTTGGGAGATCATAATAACCAAGTTGTCTAGAGTTCACAGGAGAAAATCAGAGAGTGACCTGAACAGGGACAGAATTCCAGATATAAACAGAGGGGGTCCCTCTTCAATCTTTCGTGGGATACTGACAGCCCATGAATGAGGACGCTACTGCAGGCTGTGTAAAGAACTGCCTGAAAAGATTAATGTAGACTGTCACTGAGACTCGTAAGGTTAGATGTAGTCTCTGTTCCCACCAGTATTCAGAAGGCTTTTGCCTTGATTAGTCCTGGACTAAACGCTGCCCTGGTTCTATTTTCACACCTTAAAAGCAAGCTCCAAAAGGATCAAACTATTTCCAGTAATTAAAATTTTTAAAAATATATTTATTTTAATTTACTAATTCACATTCCATTATTCCATTAAATTTGCCCTTTTTTAAAGTTTCCAATTCAGTGTGTTTTGGTATATTCACAAGGTCATATAACTATTACCACCATCTAATTCCAGAACATTTTCATCACTTAAAAAAGAAAACCCTGTATCTGTTAGCTGTCACTCTAATGCTAATTCTAACCACCCTCCCCAATCTCCTGGTAAGCATTAATCTACTTTTTTCCTGACTTTGTGGATTTGCCCACTCTGAACATTTCAAATAAATGAAATCATATAATACATGGCATTTTTTGTCTGATTTCTTTCACTAAGAATGTTTTCACGGTTCATCCATGTTATAGCCTATATCAGTACATTGTTTCTGGTGTCAAGTAATTTAACTGTATTTCAGAATAAAACTCAAGAACACTTAGAGAAATACAAAAATATCCAGCATGAAGCTAATAAAAAATAACCAGGCTGACAAAGAAATAGTAGAGAAAGAATCTATAATGGGGAGAAAAATTAGTCAATAATAACTGATCCAAAAAGGACATATGATAGAAATATAGTAAAACTTGCACAGTTGACACCCTCTTTACATTTACCACTTCCTTAAGTTGGCCTAATTTTCACAGACCAGACATGTACCACATGTAGTATCAGTACAGTAGACCTAATTCATTATGTTGATCACCTTAGTAGTTGACAGGTTTATTCCAGTCCCTTGGTTGGTCAGCTTACAGAGGTTCTACTGTAGTTTAGAAAAAGTCATCAAAACAGTTAAAACTATTTCAGGGAGAAGCTAAACGACACATTAAACATGTTGTAGAGACACTTAGAAGATAAGAGAAACCCTAATCAAACTCTTAGAGATAAAGATTGCAATGTCTGAGTTGACAAGTATACTGGATAGGATTAACCACAGATTATTGTAGACACATTACTAACGAAGGAAAGATCAATGAATTTGGAGGTATAGCAATAAAAGCTGACCAAAATGAAACAGAAAAAAAAGCTGTTTAAAAAAAAAATTAGTGAGCCATGGGGACAATTTTAAGCAAGGTAATATAGGCATAATTTAAATTCCTGATGGAAACTTAGATCTACACCAGGGATTGAAGAATGCTAGAAATGGCCACTACATGGATAAATATCAAGCTGATTTTTTCCTTATTTAAATCTCTGTTCTGGTGCTTATCAAAGAAGACAGTTATCTATACCTCCACCCAAATAATATTCAA
Source organism: Galagoides demidoff (assembly GCA_963574575.1). Classification (NCBI taxonomy): domain Eukaryota; kingdom Metazoa; phylum Chordata; class Mammalia; order Primates; family Galagidae; genus Galagoides; species Galagoides demidoff. Next base: position 10,945 of record CAUYQV010140965.1, read on the forward strand.
CAGATTGAATTCAGAAATAGATATGAAAATGCAGCCGTTTTCTATTAAGTCAGACATTGAGATTTATAAAAATGTAAAATTACCACTCATTTTACTTACTGGGGAAAAATATAGTATTAAAATGTAATTGGGTTCAAATTGTTATTTTAAAATAAATTAATAAATTAAAAAACTTTGAGTTTTAATTTATCATAGACTAGTTATTATTATATAAATATAAACAGAAGATCCCTGGCTTCTTAATTTTTAGAGCAGAAAAAGGATCTGAGACCAAAGTTTGAGAATTGCTCTTCTGTACTTTGATCTGGGTGAATACATGGATGTACCCATTTTGTAATAAATAATTTGTGCATTTTCCTTTATATGTTATACTTAATGAAAAGTTTATCATTGGCTCGGCTCCTATAGCTCAGCAGTTAGGGCACCAGCCACATACACCGGAGCTGGCGGGTTCGAATCCAGCCCAGACCTGCCAAACAACAGTGACAACTACAATAAAAAAATAGCCATGGCTCGGCACCTGTGGCTCAAGTGGCTAAGGCACCAGCCATATACACCTAAGGTGGCAGGTTCGAATCCAGACTAGGTCCGCCAAACAACAATGATGACTGCAACCAAAAAAAATAGCCGGGGCATTGTGGCGGGCGCCTGTGGTCCCAGCTACTTGGGAGGCAGAGGCAGGAGACTCGCTTGAGCCCAGGAGTTGGAGGGTGCTGTGAGCTGTGATGCCACAGCACTCTACCCAGGGTGACAGCTTGAGGCTCTGTCTCAAAAAAAAAAAAAAAAAAAGGCATTGTGGTGGGTCCCTACAGTCCCAGCTGCTTGGGAGGCTGAGGCAAGAGAATTTCTTAAGCCCAAGATGTTGAGATTACTGTGAGCAGTGACGCCATGGCACTCTGCCGAGGGTGACATAATGAAACTCTGTCTCAAAGAAAAAAAGAATATAATTTCTCCAAAAAAAAAAAAAAACAAGCAAAGAGGAGTTGTCTAAGATGATGGGAGAGTATTTCTGGCTTGAGAGGTGGGTAGGTAATTGAGCATGGGTAGGAGAGAACGAGCAGCCAAGTAGATAACCAAGGAATGCTTATAATTTTTTAATATAATTTTATAATGTTTTAAGTATTCCTCAGAGTTCATAAGATGTTGATTTTTATGAAATTTACACTGGAATTATCTACCAGAAAAGTCTTGGCCAGAATTTTCTTTATTCACCTCTGTTTTTTGTTTTTTCCTCCCTTATATATTTTTTCAACTCTAAATTGGTCCTAGCTGATGTCAGTGTGCAACACTTTAGTTTGCATTAAGTATAGAGGCATATATGCCTAATTTTTCATGTATTCAGCTTCTTTTGACAAATGTTAGTAAGCACTGAGCATGATCCTGATTTTAGCAAAGACAGAAGGATGATTGGTTGGTTACTAAATTCAGCAAAAAACCCATTAACTATATCCTGAGCAGAAAGCACTTACTTATTGAGAACTCAAGGAGATAACAGTTGAAAGGTAGACCATAACATCAAATATATTCATTGTTCTGGTGGAAGTAGGACATAGTTGGTCGTAGCAGCTGAACAGAATATTGAAGGATAGTTAAGCTAGTTTTCATTTTAAAAATACCTTTCTTTTTTTAGTTTCTGGTTAAAAATTACAATGGTTATTATAGACAAGACTCAAGCACTGTAAAAATACACACTATCAAATGTAAAAGTCTTAAGCAGTCCATAGCCCCTGCCAAATAACCATTGTTAACAGTTTGGCATATAGTCCACACATCTAATGCATATATTAGCACGTTTTTTAATTGGGTCATAAATATAATTTTGTGAATGTGTTGGGCAGTTGAGTTTTCTATTTTCAGTGTTGTGATGCCTATGATTTTTTGAAAACTTTTTTTGATGCCTAAGATTTCAATGGAGTAGGCCTCTCATGCTTTAGAAAATATTTAACAGTAAAACTACTATAATCCTCTATTATCCAATGTTACCTTGTAATAAATTGCATTTATGTACCTTTAGACATCTATGTCCTTTAGTTTGAGAGTTTCTAGAAAATTATTTCATGGTGAACATGGAATTAGTGATGAGGGGCCTAGTATTGGGGTAAGCACCAATGAAAAGACCACTGAAATTATGTCTTACTGTCACATGTGTGCTCAGTTGTATTTTTGTGGAGTTGCTTAATTAAAAATATCTTTTAAGGAACTACTTACTCAGTTTTGTCTTTTCTTTTCATTCTAGGTAACATTGTATAACACTGATCAGGATGGTAGTGATAGCCCACGAAGTAGCCTTAACAACAGCCTCTCAGACCAGAGTTTGGCATCTGTTAATTTGAACAGTGTTGGAAGTGTGCATAGTTATACACCGGTAAGACTTGGTGAAGTTAGTATCTTTGTAAAAAAAAAAAAGTTAGTGTCTTTGTTGGGTATTCATTTAGTGCTTAAAACTCAGCCAAATGTAATTGGAATGCGAATGAAAAATGGAGATGCATATTTCTCACTTATGCAGAGTGGGTTTTACCTTGATAGTGTTAGAATTTGGTACTTACTTTACCAAGTTAGATATATGACTGTAAATTGTTACATATTTTGGTCTACTTTATTCTTTCTATTCTGTGTCTACGAGAAAAGCAATTGGAGCTGGCTTCAAACAGTCCTCCTGCCTCAGCCTCCCAAAGTGCATTTGGGAGGCTGAGGCAGGAGGATTGTTTGAAGCCAGGAGTTTGAGACCATAAAATCCCTGTGTGCATGCTGCCAGTCCTAGTTATTTGGGAGGCTGAGGCAGGAGGATGGCTTGAACCTGGGAGTTGGAGTTTGCAGTGAGTTATGGTTGGGACACTACATTCTTACCTGGGCAATAGAGTGAAACCGGGGGGGGGGGGGGGCGCGGAATTTATGGGAAGATGAGCATGGGTTATATGCAAATACTGTGTTCTTTTATATAAGGGACTTGAGCATCTGTGTATTTCAGTATCCTGGGTGGAGGGGATCCATGTAATTAAACCTCTGTGGATACCAAGACACAGAATGGCAAATTTTAAAATTTCAGAAGTAATCACTCATATAAATACCTTGGCAGAAGTAAATTATATGTAAAGAAAGACAAATTCAACTTCTCTTCAGTAATACTAAATGCCAGAAGATAATGGAGCATTTTATGCAGAGTTTTGAGGGAATAGGTTTGGAAAAACAAATGTGATGCCCAGCCAAAAGTTTATTTGTGAAGGAAAGAGAAAGACATTCTTTGATATGTAGAGTTTAAAAAGTATCCTGCCCTGTTTTCATGTGTCCTTCCTGAAAAAATGCTACTTAACTGCTCAGGAGGTGAATCAAATTAAAGACCCAGTAATGAAGACGTCATGATATAAAAAGACTAGTTGGGGCATTGAAACAAACTAAGTAAAGATTTAATGATTTTAAGTTGCTTATTAAAAATAATTTAAATGTCAAAAATCTTGACCAAAAGAAATCAAAAAACAGAGTTCAATATCATAAAATGTAATAAAAGGGAAGATTAAAGGAACATTAATAGAACTAGATGACTGAGTAAGAACTATCATGTTCATTATGCCAATAAATGTAAGAAGCTTAAACTCCTCTGTAAAAGCTTGGGGCCAGGTAGGGTGGTTTATGCCTCTAATCCTAGCACTTTCAAAGGCCAAGGCAGGAGTATTATAGCTTGAGTCCAGAAGTTTGAGACTAGCCTGAATAAGAGCGAGACCTCTACAAAAAAATAGAAAGATTATCTGGGTGTGGTGGTAGGCATCTGCAGTCCCAGTTACTTGGGAGGCTTAGGCAGGGGGATTGTTTGAGCCCAGGCATTCAAGACTGTGGCTCATGAGCTCTGATGACATCATTGTACTTCAGCTTAGGTGACAAGAGCAAGATGCCGTCTCAGATAGACGGATGGATGGATAGGTAGATAGACAGACAGACAGACATTGTAGACTGCTATTTTCATTTAACAACAAAATGTCAAGCAGACCTTAAGCAACAGTGCAGCGGCAACTGTTGGTTGGGTTGTTATGTGTTTATAGATTGGGCCTTTAAGGCCACAGTAAACTTACATGGATTGAGATGGTTTTATTACTTACACAGACTGCATAAGCTGATCAGCATGGTGTCAACTTCCTGCATCCCATGGGGCAATGCCAAACAGAGGACCAGGTGACAGACTGCACAAATAGTGGGTTATTTTTTAATATAGGAACAAATTCCATTCTGCACCTAAGCAGTACCTGCACCCTAAGGAATAATACAGAAAGTTCTATGTTTCACTTATCCGGGGTAATAGATAAGAAACTGTTTCTTGGCAACCACCTGGAAGATAGAGAGGTAGATGAGAAACTGCCCCATGGCCACTTTCTGCAAGGCATAGGGAAGACACATGAGAATTTGTTCCTTGTAAAATCACTTGCCATCCCATGTTCCTGGATAATCACAGGGTGTTCCACCAAGGTTTAGGTCATCCTGTCATGGATCTTTGCCAGTGTGGCCTTTGTGGTGACATGTAACCTTACTAGGGTGGCAATAGTAAGTCATCTCTCCATGTAAAATTCATATTTTTCCATATTATTAGACTATATATGAGCATCATTTTGAATAGCTATATAAGTTTCCAGTGTATATTCATGCCTTAATTCTTCAAAACATTAAACAAATGGTAGTTTACCACTCTTTCATACAATTGTTAAGAAATTCAGCTGATCATTTTTTACTAATTTTATCAATTTATTAAAAAAAAAAATTCCCATTGGGTATAGTGGCTCATAACTGTAATCCCAGCACTCTGGGAGCTCGAGGTGAGTGGATTGCCTGAGCTCAGGAGTTTGAGACCAGCCTGAGCTAGAGCAAGACCCCATCTCTTTAAGGAAAAAAAAAAATTCTGGGTGCTGTGGTGAGTGCCTGTTGTCCCAGCTAGTCAGGAGGGTGAGGCAAGAGAATCACTTGAGCCCAAGAGTTTGAGGTTGCTGTGAGCTATGATACCATGGCACTCTACCAAGGGCAACAAAGTCAGACTCTGTCTTAAAAAAAAAAAAAAAAGCCTAAAAATGAAGAGTTAGGCTTATTTAAGTAAGCTCCTTACTTACTTTGGGCACTGCCAAGCATCTGACTTAAAATACAGTATTTGGGTTTATATATTTAAAGATAAATTGGATAAATGAAAGAAATGTTAGTAGCTTCAAAGAATACTGGAGTTTGAGATGAAATTGCTTCTATAGAAATCTAGATGAAGATTCTACAAAAAATAAGAGGATTCCAATCCTAATTCATCACTTACATATTCTTTGGCAAGTCATTTAACTGCTTTGAACTCTTCACTTTATGAAATATGGAGGTTAGATTAGATTTCTATATAGTTCTTTTAAGATCCAAGTTAACGGTTTTGCTGTCTGTCTTTTCTTTATATGTACCCAACTTAGCAGAGGATGGGAAAGCCTCTGTTGAAAAGTTATTTCCTTTGAATTTGAATGTTGGTGCTAGTATTTTCTATCATATATTTTATGTAAAAACAAATTATAAATACAGCCATTGAATTACTTGTGTTTTCTTTTAATGTTAGGTGACAAACCATCCAGAACCAGTCTCTCAATCATTAACTCCTCAGCAGCAGCCACAATACAACCTTCCAGAACGAGACAAGCAACTACTTTTCTCAGAATATAATTTTGAAGATCTTAGTGCCTCATTTCGGAGCCTTTATAAGTCAGTTTTTGAGCAATCACTTAGTCAACAAGGTAAGTTTTTAAAATATCTTTTCTGTAACATGGATTTTTATTGAAAAGAGGTTATAAAATTACTTTCATATAGCAGCTGTTATATTTTCTTAATCTTAGAACATTATCATCATAATTTTAATTGGATGATCATATTATGCCCTGGGCTTTTACTATGCTGTGTATATATTTATGTCTTAGCGCAAAAATGGCAGATAAATTTCATTTTGTATACCTGTTCAACTTGATTACTAATCGTTTTCTGGAGCATTGTGTTGACAGTGCATCTGTGCTACATGGGAAAGACTGCCATGAAGTATTTGAGTAGTGAATGTTGCACCACAAGAATAGATGTGCCCTGCATTTATTCTGACTAGTATTAGCAAAGAAATAGCTACTGGAATGTGGTCACACCAAATTTGTTATTTTTTAATTTTTTTATTTTTTTGGTGTGTGCGTGTGTGTGGCATTTACAGGTGAATCTATAAGCTAAATAAGCTTTTGGTCATTGTTTTACACATATACTTAAATCAGACTTTAATACTAAAAGTGATTTTAGTTGAGGTGCAGTATTGTATCCAGCCAGATGCTAGATTGTTGCTATTGTGTGTTCAGGTCCCATTAGCTGCTGGTTTCACTTTAATCAGAGACATGCTAGGATCAAAATGTTGCATTATCGTTTCTTTGCAGAATACTGGTCTGAAATTAAGAATTCTGTCAAAGCATTTCCTAGGTACTTGTTTGGCAGATTTACTATATTTTATTCTTTCCTGCTACTATAATAAAACACCTTAGAATGGCTAATTTATAAAAAACAGAAACTTATTTTTCACAGTTCTGGCGGTTGGGACGTTTGAGATCAAGGGTGTGGTAGATTTGGTGTCTAGCAAGGGCCTGTTCCTCATAGGTGGCACCTTCTAGCTGTGTTCTCACATGGAGCTGAAAGTTATGCCCTGTGACACAAGAGATGGGAGGACAAAAAGGACTATCTAGTTTCCTTGAGCCTTTTTATAAGGGTACTAATCCCTAATTGCCTCCTAAAGATTTTACCTCTTAATACCATCACCTTGTAGTTTACTTCCAATAGATTAATTTTGGAGGGGCACATAACATTTAAACTATAGTACCCCAACCCAGAGAATTTACCTGTTCACAGCAGTGAGCAAAATAGACCAAAATTCTTGTTGTTGTTGTTGTTGTTCTTTTTTTTTTTTTTTTTTTTTTTTTTTATTGAATCATAGCTGTGTACATTAATGCAATCATGGGGTACGATGTGCTGGTTTTATATACCATTTGAAATATTTTCATCAAACTGGTTAACATAGCCTTCAATGCATTTTCTTAGTTATTGTGTTGAGACATTTATACTCTACACTTAGTAAATTTAACTTGTGCCCTTGTAAAATGCACCATAGTTTTTTTTCTTTTCTTTTTTTTTTTTTTTGGGACAGAGACTCCCTATGTCGCCCTTGGGAGAGTGCCGTGGCGACACAGCTCACAGCAACCTCAAAACTTTTGGGCTTAAGCAATTCTCTTGCCTCAGCCTCCCAAGTAGCTGGAACTACAGGTACCTGCCACAACGCCCGGCTATTTTTTGTTGCAGTTGTCATTGTTGTTTAGCTGGCCCAGGCCGGGTTCAGACCTGCCAGCCTTGGTGCATGTGGCTAGTGCCATAACCACTGTGCTATGGGTGCTAAGCCAAAATTCCTGTTCTAAATGCAGTTTGCATTTAATACTTATTTTTAGCCATGAAAGTTAATGTTACCTACTAATGCTGTTTATATTGAGGGATATTAGGCCAAGGTGGTACATTGCCTGAGCTCAGGAGTTTGAGACCAGCCCAAACATGAGGGAGACCCTGTCTCTAAAAATAGCTGGGTACCGTAGCTGGGGTGCCCGTAGTCTCAGCTACTTGAGAGGGTAAAGCAAGAGGATCACTTGAGCCCAAGAGTTTGAGGTTGCTGTGAGATATGATGCTACGGCACTCTACCAAGGGCAACAGAGTAAGACTCTGTCTCAAAATATATATGTATATATATTGAGGGATATTGGTAGCTTGTACATGAAATGATTTTTTATGTTTAGTTGGTGGAGTTTAAGATTCAGATCTTTGTTCAAATTTTGTGTTACCTTTTCTATGTATAAAAAGTATAAAAAGGACTAATAGAAGATTTTGTTTAGCAAACACAACCTTGGTTATGATAATAGAACAGTACTACCTTAGAAATAACAATGGTGACAATTTTTGAAGCCTTTATTTCCATTTCATCACACTGTAACAAAAAAGAGCATTGATAGGAATTCTGGGCTCTAGTCCAGGTTCTACTATAAAGTCAACTAAGTTAACTTTACCTCTCTGGACTTCAGTGTCCCCATTTGTACAGTTAAGATGATTGGACTAGATCATTGGTTTTTCAGATTGTTCTCTTCAGAGCCCTTGGCTTTTACAAAGGTATTTTATATTATATATCTTTTTTAAGAGATAGTGTCTCACTCTGTCACCTAGGCTAGAATGCAGTAGTGTCATTATAGCTCATTGCAGCCTCCAACTCCTAGGCTGTCCTCCTGTCTGAGCCTCTTGAGTAGCTAGGACTATGGGCACGCACCACCATGTCTGGCTAATTTTAAAATATTTTGAAGAGATGGGGGTCTCACCAGGTTGTATAGGTTGGTCTTAATTGAACTCCTGGCCTCAACAGATCCTCTCTCCAAAAGTGCTGGTATTACATATGTGAGCCACTGTACCTTTTTTATTTTATTTAAAAATAATTTGAGATTGAAAATGTTGATATAGATCATATCTTGTTTCCCCTCTCAAAATGCTGGGATTTGGGCTGGGCACACTGTCTCACACCTGTAATCCCAATACTTGGGAGGCTGAGGTGGAAGGATCACTTGAGGCCAGGAATTTAAGACCAGCCTGGGCAATATAGTGAGATTCCTGTCTCTACAAAAAGTAACAAAAATTAGCCAGAGGTGGTGGTGCAAACCTGTAGTCCCAGCTACACTGAAGGCTGAGGAGGGAGGTAGATTGCTTGAGACTGGGTGGGGGTTGAAGGTTACAGTGAGGTGTGATCACACCGCTGCAGTCCAGCCTGGGCAATGAAGTGAGAACTTGTCTCATTAACACCAAACAAACAAAACCTCACAAAACTAGTATTTTTTTGGAAATAAATAATGAAATTGCTGCTTTCTTTCATCTTAGTGTAATAACCCTATAGATTCTCTATAAATGATAGTTTTTCAGGGCCAAGGCAAGAGCTTCTATTAATTCTTCTACCTATAAAAACTTAAGTTTTAAGGTTATCTTACAATGTACTCAAATACATTTTTACTGTCAGAGACATATGATAAGGTTATCTTTGTTACAAAGTTTGATTGTTTTGACTGACCCTATCTTGGGAGATTTTCTATCATAGTAGCTAGCATTCACTGAGCTCATCCTGCATCTTATACTTGCACTGTGTCATTTAATCTTCACAATGACTCTATGAAGTAGGTGCTGTTATTGCACCCGTTTATGCTTGAGGTAATTGTGACTTGATATGTAAATGGCAGTGCAGAGACTTTAATCTCCTACTTTTGAATATTCTTAACCACTAAACTGTATTATGTATTAGGAATGTTTCATAAGAGCAATAACAAAGAGTAGTGGAGTTGGATACCTTGCTTTGCTTAGTCTTAAGGATCCTAACCACTTTGGCCTTAAAGTTTTTAGAGTAGTCAATAATAAGAGATCAGAAATAACTGGGCTTTATTTCTCCCTCCTTCTTCTGTCAAAGCCTTGGTCTTCATGCCTGCAGAGAACCATTCTGAGTGTTAACTCAACACCTTTCTCACTTTTCCCTGCCATTTATTTATCTTTCAACACTCAACTCAGTTGCTATCTTTTCAAGGAAGGCTTTCTTATATCTAGAGTCCCTTCCTAGCTGAATGGGCAAGGAGCAAAGTTTCCATAATCCTCTGTATACTTTTTGCTTTAGTACTTTATGTTGTTAGACATAATCTTATTAAATGTCTGCCTCCTCCACTAATGTGCTATTTGAAGGTGGGGAATAATGTTTTTGACTTTTCTCAGTAACCTCAGAGTCTAGTATATAGCAGAGTTCCATAAACACTTATTAAACTGAACCTATGTTACTTCTTGACAACATACACTTTTGCTCTGTAAATAATTTTGCAAATGTTTGTCATAAAATACAACCAAAATCTGACCATAAATCGTCTTACTCTTTCTGGCTGTTTTTAGGTTTGATGAACATCCCTTCTGAATCTTCCCAGCAGTCCCACACTTCGTGTTCCTATCAGCACTCTCCTAGCAGTACAGTGAGCACTCACCCACACAGCAACCAAAGTAGCCTGTCCAACAGTCATGGCAGTGGCCTCAATGCCACAGGCAGTAATTCAGTTGCACAAGTCTCACTGTCCCATCCCCAGATGCACACACAACCATCTCCACACCCACCCCATCGACCACACGGTTTACCACAGCATCCACAGCGTCCCCAGCACCCAGCACCACACCCACAGCAACACAGCCAGCTCCAGTCCCCTCACACCCAGCACCCCTCTCCACATCAACACATACAGCACCATCCGAACCATCAGCATCAGACGTTAACACATCAGGCACCCCCACCCCCACAACAGGTATCCTGTAATTCTGGTAAGTTTTTGTCTCCTGGCTTGTGTTTGGCTAACTATGAATTAGGATCTATCCTTTGTTATTTGGATCTTATGTAACATTTACTACTCAAACCCCTTTTCATCTGTCTCCTTTTATATTTCCTTGCTGTAATCCTATAGTTGTAACTCATTTAATTTATAGATTGACCAGGAGACTTTCTTGATGAAAATTTATTGTGGCAACACAAATACACCAACTCTTAGAGGTTTTGGTTTAAACTCATTGTGTCCTTCTGCCCGAGTCTGTCTGTAGTCTCTTGTGATGCCATGTGGTATAGAAGAAAGAGCATAAGACCTATATTTGAGTCCTTGTTATGGCTCTTATGATCTTGGGAAAATTGCTTAACTCTTTTAGCCTGTTAATTTTCTCATCTATATAAATGGAACTAAATTGCCATGGTATACAGTGTTGTCAGGATCATAATGAGAATATAAATACAAAATGCCTAGACCAGTATTTTGTATTTGAGTATTCATGAGTGTTCCCCGTCTTCTTTTCTGTGCTTATTCCTGCCAAGTATTTCATCTTAGAATGATAGATTGTAAAAGAAGAAAATGTTCCTCATGTCCTGCTTTAAAAAAAAAAAAAAGTTGCTTTTAAGATACATCTTGATGGTTTCTGGTGAGGTACTTACTAGACATTGCTTTCAGGTCAGGCAGTCTGTATACTTTGGAACTCCCACTTGGCGCCATGGACTTGAAAACTACAGGGTGAACGGGGACCCTCAGAGTTGTGCAAAGAGCATGTCCTTCTGTCAGCTGGCCTGGATGTTCATTTACCAACCATGTCACTGATGAGACTTTCATCTTGGAAGGAAAATTTCTGAATACTAAATAGTGCTAGTTCTTTTTCACCAATTACAAATTGATCATTTTTTCAGGCACTTAGACTATTGTCAGGGAAACAAGGTTTAGTTAGTGTATACTGTCTCTTATATTTTGACTTTACTATAAAACAAATATTTCTGGAACTATTTCCTTATTTATAAAATGGAAAAAAATAATGGCAGTTTTTGGGAGAATTAAATGAGATAAGATAAAAAATGCATAGAAGTATACTTGGAATTTAGTAATTCTTTGGTATTAATGTCACACACCTCACAATTATTATTTGGAGCCTTAACATTTGAAATTAAAGCTGTCTTTATAGTATGTGTTGTTTTACCAACACACCAAGCAAAATTTAATGTATATTTTGAAGATAAACAGATATTTTAATTTTTTGTTTACCAACTGATTTTGTTTTCTTGGTTGCTAAGTAGATTCTAGAATAAAATAAAAAATCGTGTATAGTTCCTGCCTTGATGGAATATTTCCTAAACATCTTGATATGATTTTTAGATGTATACCTAGAGAAAAGTTATATAATAATAGAGTTTAAATTATTTTAATATTAATTCAGTCACTATTGCCCCTTTAAATATGTTCTTTAGAAATTTAAGCCTATTCTCAGTACGATTTGGGGGATTGACTAATGAGTAGAGATTGAGTGTCAGTAGAAGTCTGTGATGATGCTCCGGTCATAACCTTTATTTTCTTGAAGTCAAGTGATTTCCAGGGGAGAAAGAAGTACAGTTAGAGCTGAAATTAATTATTGATATCCTTTTATTGGTCAGTTACACAAGTGGTAGCTTGCCAGGGAAGGAAAATAAGACTTCCACCTTGAGAAGTTAGGAATAATTATTGTGGCTATGATAATAATTCATTTCTGTGAATTATACTTACCATTTGAGACTAAGCAGGTTGTCTTTAACAGGAAAGGAATGGAAGAAACAGTATGGATTGGAAGGAACAGAAGTTGAATGCCCATTATGTACCAGGCAACTTAGATTCATTATCTCATATCATCCTCCCAAATCAAGAATAAGTCACCATATCTTATAGATAAGAAAAATGCAACTCAAAGAACTTAAGCAGTTTGCTCAAGATCACTCACATTAATAAGTGGTAGAACTGAGGTGTATATACTGACTTTGAAACTTGTAACACCAATTATTCTAAAAGGACTAAAGTTAGCAGACATTAACTGAGAGGGCAGGGTTTTTTCACCTACTCTCTGCAGTTTGCTTTATTTTTAGTGGCGAAGTCAGCATTTATTAATGGAGCCTCCTTGTTCTCCTACCTCCAACAAAAAAAATTAGTTGTGACAAGAGTACCCTAATTCTGTGTGCTACCCTGGGCCTTTTGACTACCTGTGTTGTGTTTACCTTAAGAGATCTAGATTCTAGTACTGCTTTTCCTATTTTGTTACCTTTGTGACTATAATCACATAATTCCATTGAACCATGATTTCCTTTTCTATGAAGTTTTTCTTGTACTAAAGGATCTGAGGCTGGTAGACTTGCATATCTATGGCTTATTGGGCATTAATTTAACATCCCCTCACCCCAAACAAATTTCTTCCTAATTGTGAGTTGCTTGAAGGCAGGATCATGTTGTCTCTAGTTAATTTTTTATTTAAAAAGCTTAGAATTGGCAGACTTACATTAAATAGCTAGTAGCTGATACAGCTAAGAGTTGTCTGTGATGTAGCAAAAACTCTTTTCATTACTTCTTACCATCACTCATCCAGCGGTGATCCTACAAAGAGTAACTTGGCAGCAATCACCGAATAGAGGATTTCTTCCTCCATTTAGCACTACCTTATTGAGGGCAATTCTTGCCAGAGGGCTAATGACCGCTCTGCTGACCTACAAACTATGGAAGTCTTAAATTCTTCTGATGTTATATCAGATGATACTATTCCTGACTAGAATAGAATCCAGACTTGGATTCCTCAGCATTTCTTACACATTTCTCAGCCCTCTTCTTCACTAATTTGGCAGGAGGACTGTGTTAAATTTCTGTCTCCTAAGGTTGCCTTACAAAAAGCATCTGCTCTTACTACATGATCTAATCTATCTACTTAAGTAGTACATTAAATTATACTGTGCATTGCTTCTAAATGTGAACTTGTCCCTATTATTTATGAAGAACATATCTTTTAAGGCCATAATAAGACAGGAAAATAAACTTATTAGGGGGAAATGTATTGTTTTATAGGACTTTTCCTCCTTGGTCATTTATTTGTAGTATACAAATGTAAAGAGCTATATCAACTTTGGCATTATTCAGTGATGTGGCAGTTTGCAAGCTGCCACACTGGGAGGTTAGAAGACTTGGGTTCTAGTCCATGACCTTAGGTTCATCCTGGTAATCTTGCCAAGTTAATGCCACCTCTTTGGGTTCACTTTCTCTTATTTGTAATATGGAGAGAAATAATACCCTTCTTTCTGTCTCAGAGCAAATTGTCCCAACATATGATATTATTGGTACAGATTCCCTTTTAAGGCTAGACAATGATAAACCAGTATCAGGAAATAAGGCCAGCTCATTATCTTCCTTTACCGTACTTTCTTACCCTCTCATGATCCAAGAATTCCAGTTTTGCCAATATTACTTTTACAGGTGTTTCAAATGATTGGTATGCAACACTTGATATGCTAAAAGAAAGTTGTCGAATTGCCAGCAGTGTTAATTGGTCAGATGTAGACCTTTCACAATTTCAAGGTAAGTATTGGTTCCTTTTGACATACAACTAAATACATAATGATCTTGTTTTCTCTGGTAGGTAAGTTACTTTGTAGTAGAAATAAACCTATCCTTATATGGTTTCTTTTGGAGTTGGTGGTATGCTTAGAAATACTTTGTGGAGTTATGCTATAGATAGCTCTAGAACTCAGGTAGCGCTACTTGGCAGGAGGAGGTGAAGCTCAGTTGCTTGTGAGAGCCTAGATAGAGGCACCCACATTGGCCCTTTGTGGCAGGCAGTATCTTCTTCTGAACCCCTTGGTTGGCATCTCCTTCCCCCAATTCCCTGGAGTGAGGGCTGGTTTAGGAAAGCAGCTAGAACTGTTTGAGGTGGCCTCAAATAAAAATCCAAGTATTTCTATACTGTTACTTCTCTCTCTGGGCCTCAGTAACTACCTCCCCTTCTTGCCACACTATCCCCCTTGTGCAAGACAGATGGCCCTTACAACTCTGCTTTGGTGTGGAGTAGGGCAGTGGTGGCAATAGTTATGGGTTGGGGGAGCGGGGACAGAGGAATGGGTTTTGGAGTCAGAAGCCTTCATCTTTAACTGGCTGTGAGGCTTCCATGCTTTGGTTTCCCAGTTTGAAAATTAGTCTTTTGTTAAACGTGTTTCCCAACCAGGATGGGCTAAGATGATGACCCTAAGACATTGAGGATAGCTTTGAGTACTAAGGAAGCCCTAAGTGTTCTTGCTGATGTTATTACGCTAAGGCCTGGCTTGGGATGCAAGAGTGGGGTATCACAGCCTCTCGCTACTCCTTGCATGTTTTTTTGGCCTCCCCGAGCCCCATGCATCCTTGCTGCCCTCTGCTCTGAACCCCCAAAGTATTCACACCCATCCTTCTCCCATCTTGGCTTCCTGTCACCACCCCCTTGACCTGTGCGAGTTGAGAAGGTAAGTGCTAAGTCTTGAGCCTGTTTTTTCTTCACAGGTCACTCTGCCCCAACCCAACCTGCCCTACTTCCACCTCCTAAAAACAAAACAAAAACACTTTGTAAAATTCCTAATAAAGTATTTTGGCCAGTTGACATAGCAGAGGGTCACAGGAGAAAGAAATTTTGACCACATTTAGAAGAATTGGGCTTTGAGTGATTTAAAAATACCATTCTTCATCACATCAGCAAATCACTACCATAATTCAGAATGAGCCAGTGGAAATTTTGAGGGCTGAAAAAAAAATGGTTATTTTTCTGTTTTCCTTGCAATATTTGCAGAATTATGCTGATTATATTTCTAATGGTTTCCTCCTAGGTCTGATGGAGAGTATGAGACAGGCAGATCTCAAGAACTGGTCTTTAGATCAGGTTCAATTTGCTGATCTCTGTTCTTCTCTTAATCAGTTCTTTACACAAACTGGCCTTATCCACTCACAGAGTAATGTTCAACAAAATGTTTGTCACGGTGGCATGCATCCAGGAAAACCTTCCCAGCACATTGGAACAGGTGTGTGCTTAGTTATCTTCTTGATTTTCTCTTTTTCTCTTTCATATGACATTTGGTGACTAAGGCAGCTTGGTATATTGCTAACAGGACAGTGATCCATTTACATCTTTTTATTTATTTATAAGAAATGAATGAAAGTAAATAATTTATGTGTAAGGTATAACTTAGAACAATTGACCTAGATTGTTTTTCTGTTGTGATTTATGATATATGATTATTTACAATTAACTTTCCTCTATGATTGTTAATGTGTTATTAAGTTATCAAACAGTTGAATGTCATCTTACAGCTGTTTATGTTTTTATAAGAACATGGAAGTAGGTTTTAATCCCATAGTTTGTCCCTTTGAGGATGTATCACTTTGGCTTTCCAACTTGCTGTAAGTCCTAGATCAGCTGTGCTGTTTTCCTTCTTTTGTTAGTCCTTTGTTTTTCCTTTCCTCTTTTCTTCCTGTGTTTAGTCAATACTATTGCTTCTAAGTGTGGTTTAAGTTCTCTTCTTTGATAAATCCATCTCTAACTATTTTGGTCAGCCTTGAAAAGCTCTAAGTGAATTTGAGTAGCTTATTTGTACATGACTAGACTTGGGTGTTTGGGAGTATCTGTGTTGCTTATAGATTATTGCCTTAGGCCAGACAGGTAGAAGAGGATATCTATCATCTAGAGAGAAGGCTATCTCAAAAGGCCCATGTACATATTACGTCTTAGCCAGTAGCCACCACTTTGGTGAACTTAAACTTTGTGACCTAAATTTCTAAGAAAGCTCCATGTGTACCTTTTGGTCTTGAAACTTGGTATTTTGGCCATGCAAAAAAGCACTGTCCATCTGCTGATGTCCTATGTCAGAGGGGCCAAGAACCCCTTCTAGATTCTCTGTGGACTGAGAGCCGGGTTATTTTCTTGAAACCCTTTGTTCCTAGACTTAACTGGTCATTTGAACTTATTTATTTGGTTTTTATGTTCTGTGATTCTGTTAATTTTTCTGTAATTTTTCCTTTATATGCCAGGGTCCTTTCTTAGGGCTGCTCTAGTCTCATAGCCTAGCAAGGGTAGAACTATAAATTACAGCCTAGCATAGGTAGAAGAACTATAATGTTTCTCTAGGGTTTATTCAGCTCTTCCAACTCTCACTCTTTCCCCCTTGTTCCTTACCTTCTGACTCAAAGGCATTTCATCCAGGCCAGGCCTACCAAGCCATGCTGCTTCTGACAACAGTTTTTCTGTGAACAGTCCTGTTACCCCATATATCCTTCACTTCATGCCCACTAATGTCTGTTTTTAGATATTCAGATTATTTCTTACATGTCCACCATGCTTCCTCTTGTTTTAAGTGCCTCTTTCTGTCATTTTTTTCTTTCTTACATCCCTATGTATTAAATCCATTCAGATATCTCAGTTACCCCTCATAAGTATATTCCAGTAATTCTTTGCCACATTTTCTTAGAACTGCAGTATAAGAGGAGACTTCAAAGAGAGGTTAATTTTATCCTTTTATTAACAGTTAAGGAAATTGTGATCTAGAGAAAGAAAGTAGCTTACTCAAAATTACAAGTTTATTCAGATGTAGATCTTGACTTTCAGAATATAGCCTATTCATAGCCTTCAAACCTTTCGGGTCACTCTCGTCTTTAAGGCTCCCCCTTTTAGTGAATACTTCTTTAAGCTCTGTAGAGACTCCAAAAATTAGCAGTGTAGTATGTTAATGTGGAAGGGGGAAGGAGAAACATAGTCTCTGTGGTGTTAACAGAACATAGTCTCTTTACCCTAAATCATTTACCTGTGTTTACAATTTGAGTCTTATAGCAGTGCTATTCTAATATATAATGCTCTATTTAAAGGTCATAGATATATAGATAGGTGTGTGTTCATTCAGCGGACATTATTTATACTGTTTCTGTGCCTGGCTATGTTTTAAGCACTAAGAATAAAGAAATGAGTTCAGAATAGCCCTTATCTCAAGGAGTTCACCACCTGATAGATGAGACAGGTCCATCAAGAAGTGCAGCATATTGAGGGCTACGCTTCTACCAGAGGGTGTAAGTGCAAGGGGTAATTCACAGAAGGGGGTTTAATTCTCATTAGTTATGATCTTGTCCCCTGCTCTCCCCTTCCTTCACCCTTATGTTCCAATACCACCAGTCTCCTGCTGTTTTTTGAATAATACATGGGGTGGCATGCTGCACTTACCCATGTACTTCCTGTTTCTGCAGTTTGGAGTGGTCTTTTCCCAGAGGGACTCATGATGTAGATCTTCTTCTCATTCAAGTTTTTTTCTTCAAAAAGCACTTACTCAAGGGATGTCTTCCTTGACTATTCAGTTTAAATACACCCAATGAAGCATGCATTATCTCCTTCATCTGCTTTATTTTTCTCCATAGCCTGTCAGCATACTATTTAAATTACTTTGCCCCTATTCTGCGTCCCTAAGAATGTGCTCCCAAAAAGCAGGTAGTTTATTTTTTCATTACTATATCCCTAGTGCATACATAAATATTTACTGGGTAAAAAGAGTCTGCTTACAATAAATAAATTGTGCAATTAGATTTTTAATTCTCATAACTACATTCTAAATGTTACAATTTTCTCAAAATCTCTGGTAACTGCACTGGAAGTTAGTGTATTGCATAGGAAGTCGAAGACACTCTTCAGTCTCCATATTGAGAATATGGAGAAAAAACAAGAAATAATAGGAATTTCTACATGAAAATAAATGTTAGAAATGTGGTAGAATTTCAGAAAGTTAAGGATTTGTATTGTAGATCTTATTTATTTCCACAGTCCTTTTCTAGTTCCTACCTTGCCTGCCTTTAAAATTATTAAGCCATGCAAGAAAAATGAAAAAAGAAACATAAAAAGGTTAATCCCCAGTAAAAATCAGTTATATCTTTTGACTGTGACTTCAACTCTAAGTATGTGTAGACTGAGAGTTAAAAATTTGTAGGATAGGCTTGGCACCTGTGGCTCAAGTGGCTAAGGTGCCAGCCACATACACCTAAGGTGGTGGGTTCAAATACAGCCTGGGCCTGCCAAACAACAATGATGGCTGCAACCAAAAAATAGCCAGGCGTTGTGGTGGGCGCCTTTGGTCCCAGCTACTTGGAAGGCAGAGGCAGGAGACTAGCTTGAGCCCAGGAGTTGGAGGTTGCTGTGAGCTGTGATGCCAGGGCACTCTACCCAGGGGGACAGCTTGAGGCTCAGTCTCAAAAAAAAAAAAAAGAAATTTGTAGGATAGAAGCGAAGAAGTTGTTGGTGTATAGCCATAAGCATATTACTCTGAATGGCGTGCCCCCTCTAGCCTGGTGCAGTCTTTAGAGTACACTTGCCATGTATGTGAAAGCTGCTCAGCACGTGGGAACAGGATTGTTTCCCCCCTACAAGAATATTAGAACTGTAGCTTAGTATAACTTTCCTCTTTTCTTTCCTGCCTAAATCATCAGTATGGTTAGTTGGTCAAACAGTTCAGTTTTGACTGTAAACTTCACTATAAAAAGGCGTGTTGTCTTGGGAACCTGTGACTAGGGATCAGAAGTCTTAGCTTCTGTGTCTGGTTCTGTCTCGTTTCCTCTCTGGTCTTGTTTCACCACCTACATGCACAGAGGTGGGGTTGGAATAGATATCTCTAAGGCCTTTCACGTCTGGACAGTCTGGCTTTCCATTAATAGGTAAAAGTGTGGGAGGAACCAAGTACAGAATGCCCTAACTTTAAAAAAGGGGAGGATTTTTCTTCCTGTATTAGTTTCCTCTGGGAAAATGGTTGCTGTGTTTTAGTTTCATTACAGTATTGCTAGAATTCAAATGTAATTTGTGCAAAACACTAGAAAACCTTGGAGAAGTAGCTATTCCTTACAGCACAAACCAGTATTATGGTCCTTCTCCACGAGTTATTGGGGGAATGGTCATGTTATTTTTTCCATCCCTGTCTATTTTGCATTGTGATGCAACATAATTGACATTTTAGAGGTATTAGAGTTGATGGCTACTCTCAATGAATAGATGTTACTTTAAGAACCTTCTGAAATGTCATTTGGATGAGATCTATGTTTCCTACCTCCTCACTCCAAAATAATACATTTTTAATCACCTTCGCTTGGTATGGCTCTTTTACCTTGTGTGCCTCCCAGGTACTTTGTTAATCACCATGGACACACGTGGTTAGAACTGCTTTGAGGGTGAGAAAATCAGGGAGATGGAGAAATAGGTAATATAAAAAGAGCTCATGAGTTTGGGGATCTGGATTCTAGTCCTCATGCTGTCAAACTAACGTGTCTTTGGGCAAAAATGAGGATAATCCTGTCTTGCCTTCCATGTGAACTTCATGAGGGGGTCTGATAAAGAAATGGATATGAAAATACTTTTGAACTTAGTGAGATATATGACAACAACAGTATACGTGCTGTGAGCCTACCCTTACTGGCAGCACCAGAATTAGTACCACTGTGCTCACAGCCAGCCTGGTTCTCTGTTCAAAAGCCCAGCACCGCCTTTTGGTGGAGTTTTAGCATATGAAGGAGTAATTTTTCCTTCTTTTGTTCTCCTTACTTTCTTAATTTATTTTTAGATAACAATGCTGTTAAGATTTTAATGCCCAACTTGTTTTACTTATGGTAACATGTTTTCCCCCTCTGCCTTTAAATCTCATTAGGAAATTTGTACATAGATTCTAGGCAAAATCTCCCTCCTTCAGTGATGCCACCCCCTGGTTATCCTCATATCTCACAGGCACTCAGCACTCCAGGAACAACGATGGCAGGTAACAAACATGTGAGCGGATGTGTGGTGTGTGTATTATAGTTGGTATACAGAGTTTAATATTGAAAAACTTCAGTTGTCTCAATAATGAATGAGGCTGCCAGGGGAAGGAGAGAACTAACTCTCTTTTAAGGAGGGCTGGGGTACAGAATCTGGGCAACCACTTGATACCAGTTCTGGTGGAGAGATTCCACCAAGCATTAGTTGGTGTTTGGACTTTAGGACTTAAAGTCCTTTTTAGCCCAAGATGCTATTATTCTAATTACTGTGCTGCCTTTCTAAGAGGTCTGTGGCATAGAGCTATCCTGGGTCTTAGGTATTTTTGATGACATTTGACTTAGATAGTATTTGTTCAGGAACCTACTTGGATTAGTTCCTATAGATTCTGCCCTATTCATTCCACTGGAGTTCCCCCAGCTATAGTTTCCAGGGAAGTACACTACAGAGGAGGTAAGTTTCAGGAGTTACTGCTTCATAGACCTTTACCCTTGAGCTCATAAAAATGTAAGATAAGTTACATTTAGCCAGGGGAATAGGGCATTTGTTGGAAAGAGTCTTAGGGATCACCTTAAGTGAGGAAATGGAGGCTCAGAAGGAGAGACACTTTGCTCAGGTCACCTACTTTGGTGACTGGCCAAAGCAAGACTTAAGCCCCAGTCTCTGGATTTAGAGTCCCATTATTTTTTTCACATACCACAACACAATTTATTTAGGCTATTTGAGGAAGAGACGAAAGGAAGCAGGGGGGGTAAGTTTAAAACTCTGAAAGAACTGTACCAGACAGGCTCATTGCTGAAAGGAAAGGATATAACCTGTTGTGCGTGCTCATTAGTAATTTGTAGACAGCATGGTAACTTAGTTAAGACTCTGGAGCCAGATGGCCAGTGTTTGAATCGTGGTACTTTGCCATTTAATGGCTGTATGATGTTGGGCAAGATGCTAACCCCCCTACCTCAGCTTCCTTACTAATATAAGTACTAATTAGTACCTGACCCACAGTACACAGTTTTTAAGTTTTTGTTAAATCAAAGATATACCAGCATTTCTGTTATACTGGGATATACTGAAAACTTTTAGTATTTTGTAAAATTGCATAATGAAATATTTCAGGGCATATGAGAAAAAATAGGATTAACAGAAGACTACTTAAAGTTTTGTGATTAGAGTACTAACAAAGCAATAATAATTCGTGTAAAAATTCCACAGTATTTAACAGGATAGGCTTAATTACTAATAAAAAGAATGAATTCTACAAGTAAATATCAGTTTCTACTTAAAAAAAAAAAAATGAAGCTGGTTTAGAAGGGAGTTTGTTATCATGTGCAAACATGGGCCCAGTGCATCAAAATTGTGGGGTAGAGGCCAGGCACATTGGCTCACACCTGAAATCCAAGAGCTTTGGGAGGATAAGGTGATAGGATTGCTTGAACCCAGGACTGTGAGACCAGCCTGGTAACGTAGTGGGACTCCATCTCTAACCCTAAGCCCCCCAAATAATAATACAAAAATTAGATTGGCGAGGTGGCTAGTCCTAGGAGAGGCTGAGGTGGAGGATCCTAGGAGGATCCCTTGAGCTCAGGAGTTCAAGATTGCAGGAAAGTGTGAGGCCATTGTACTTCAGCCTGAGCACGAGACCCTGTATAAAAAAAAAAAAAAAAAGAAAAGAAAAAAAGCAAAGGATGGGAGGGAAGGGAAGGAAAGAAGAATGGGAAGAAAAAGATAACAGGGAGCACATGGCCAAACTGATGCAAGAAGATGCACATGGAGCGGGTGGGCAGCTGTGCTTCTCCATGGTTTACTGTGCTACATGTGTTGATGTTTTCATATGCTGTTACTTGGTGGCACAAAAATTAACTTGCTGTGGAGAATTCAGTATGACCCAGTGTGACTTCATTGGTGTCATTCTCCTGTTTACCATTTTTGTGTGAGCCAGTTCATGTTACTGAAGCACGTATTAGAGCAGAACAGACTGAAAGAAATGGTTGCATCAGCAATTTTTTCATGCCTTCCTCACTGCAGTCTGATATGGAAGGGAATGTGGGTTTTGGAATCAAGTGAACTGACTTGACTCTGCCCTCAAAGCTGTATGACTTTGGGTAACTTGCTCTTCCTCTTAAACCATATCTCTCTTACCTATAAAATGAGGATCATAAGAGGCACTTATTGGAAGGCATAAGGTGGATTATTAAGATAATGTGTGCTGAGTATCTGATACATAGGAAGTGTTCACTATGGGTTGGTTTATTCTTCCTTTCTGTTCTACCCAGGTCACTACTAACACTGCCTCCTTCCTTCTAGGCCATCACGGAACCATGAACCAGCAGCACATGATGCCTTCCCAAGCCTTCCAGATGCGCCGTTCCCTGCCTCCAGATGACATCCAGGATGACTTTGATTGGGATTCAATTGTGTAGGGCTTGTTTTTGCAAGGCACCAGACCCCAATGTTTCCTTTCTGTGCAGTGAAGGAAAAGATTTAAGAGAATCCAGTTGAGAAAACATACTTGCTAATCACTTTACCAATGTTATCAAAATTTCTTTTGAAGACAATCAAAAAGATTTTAGCTGGATAACTTACTGCTTTTATCTGATCCAAACAAGTACTACATGTTTGTCTCCCTGCCAGCTGCCCTATGTAGCTCCTAACTGTTGTGTGATTTGGACGGCTTTTTGCATATTTGTGTCAGTTTGATGTTAACCACAAGTGCCAGACTGATTTTTCAGACAGAGCCTATTTTGCTGCAAGCAGTTTGTAGACATATATGTGTAAATATATGTATAAAAATTACTGAAAGGCTTCAGTTTTTCTAATTGGATTATTATGTCTTGAAAAGAAAGTTATTGTCAGTTTTTATTCCTTGTTAGGCTATTTTCTGCAGGATGCTTTTAACCAAGGTAGGGAACTGAAAGGAAATAGATTTTTCCAAAGCCCAGTTTCTCTCATTTAATCTTTTTCAGAAATGGGGGTAATGAGTTCTACACAAGTAATTCAAGGAACCCAGCTTTTGAAACTCTCCAAACAATCCAAAGGGGCAGGTTATTCCTGAGCAGCATAAAGAACTGACCAAATTTGTTTTGATGCTTGGGGGATTATAGAGTGTATGTTGTACCCTGTCAATGTCTGTTTTTCTAAATCTGCATTATAACAGGTCTAAAATTTGTTTATGGATTAGAAGCTGGACATTGTTTGGTTCTTTAAACAAATTAGTGCTTCCATGTTCACGTATGTATTTATTATTCAAAAGTGTTATTTTAATATTTATTGCTACCTTCTGTGAATGCTCAGCTCTGTTGGGTTCATTATGGAGAAATGTGTCTGAAAGCGCAGAATTATTTTTCTTGGTAAGAGTTTACAAACAAGACAATCAGAGGGACACTCTGTCATTTTCTATTATCACTCCTTTTACCATATAAGTATATTTCTCTATCTTAGCATTCCTGTTAATTGAGACTTATTATTTAAGTAGGATTTTTATGGAATTTGAATCAGATTCCATTTGGGCAACAGAACAGCAGGGCAGTGTTGATAAAGCAAGTTCCTGCGCTCATTCTTTTCATCTAGGTAGCACTGACAGGAAGATAGAGCCACATGTGGATTTTATTTGTTTCAGTCTCCAGTGCCCATATTATGTAGCCCATTGTTTCTGTTATGCTGTGTGTCTGTGTGTGCATGACGTTTGGTCACTTTCTTTGAAATGCAGCCCACCTCCCTCTTAGGGGTTTTTATTAGTAATTTTATTTCATATATCACAATTACTTTGCATGGATTGATTGTTTTAGTTTTATAATAAAACCAGAAGAAATGATAAAACTTGAAGAAATGAGATGTTTTTAATGAATAGGTTTTGAGTTGGTTTAGACAAAAAAACCCTTTTAATTCTAATGGGGAAATATGTTCCATTAAATCAAAGAGTAATAACCGCTCACTGGTTCCTTTTTAGCATCTCTGGTCTTTTATCAGCCATGCTAAATCACTTTAATTAGCCTTAGTGATTCTATGGTTGAGTAATCTCTACTTGAACTAAACAAATATCTTTGTTTCTGTGTGCACGCGTATGCATGCGTGTGCATTTGTGAGAGGTGTGTGTGTGTGTGAAAGTGTATTTTTTTTAATGGAGTGTTGCCTTGAATGAATCACTGGGAAGCCAGCCATGGTTAAGGTCTGGTGAAGTTGGGGAGAAAGGAAGAGCTTTGTGTTTCTCTGTTGTTTGGATCCTGCTTGGCATGAAAAATGAAGCTCAGTTCCAGCCCCTTGGTTCAACGAAAATCAGAGGATTCTGGAAAGGCAGCCAACTGGCCCCTCTTAGAAGGATCAGAGCAAGATGAGATGGCAGCCTGCAGAGTAAAGCTTGAAAAAAAGGGGGGGCGATTTTCAATAGTCTGCTCAAGTCACTGTTTTCTAGACACCAAAATAACTGTTTTGAAACTGTGTAAATTGCTTGGGTAGCAACGTGCACTTTAAACAATTTGGTATTGGAATGCATTCTCTTATACTGAGTGATTTGGGTAGAGCCACTGATAATGATTTTACAAATTGTGTGAAGCTAATTTCCCATTTGGCAATCATTTACTGATTTGCAGTGATCAATATTTTTATGAGAATTTAAACTTACCAAGAATGACCCTGGAGGCAAAGCCTTCATCAGACCCATCCTACTCTTCAGGTGGCCCAGGAGCTTCAGACAGGCCCCCTCTGTGGGCCTGGGCCTGACAGGGCTACCCGATAAAGTGCAGAGTCCCTCTAATGGTCATTTCACTTGGTAGTTGTTAATGTAGAGCAAGTTTTGTCTTGGGCTTAAATTGAAGACTTTTGGGGATAACAATAAATGCGTGTAATCAAATGGGGGCACTCTGTCCTGGAGAATAATCCGACTGGCATTTGTGGCAGTTTTTGAAATGTAAATGTATTCATGTGTTTCTTGTAAATACTTGTCTCAGATGTTCTTTGAAGTGGGAGGGAATCAATCTGGGGATAATTTCAAATGGAATAGAGTATTTTGATATTGTTCATTCAGAGGGTGATGTGTACATATCTATATTGTATATATGTGATGAAAATGCATTGGCTTTTTGTGTAAACACAACTTGCTCTCTGTACTGCTGTTGGACAGTCAGTGTTTTAATGTTTCTACAGTTTTGCTATTGCACGATTTCATATTTTGCCTCTCTGATGAACGGCACCCATTCTTTGTAACTGTTTAGTGCTGTAAAGAAATATTCCAAGTGTCATTAGGATTGTTGCTGCCAGAACTGATATGCATGAATGGCACTTAAAATAAATATGTTAACTCTATTTACAACAGTGATTGGTCTGTGTCACTTGCTGCAATTGAAGGGGTAGGACTGGAGCTGGTCCAGATGCAGACACCCACAACCAGGCCCCCAAAGCTGTTCAGGTCTCTGAGATTGTTTCCCATTGCCTTCCTGCCTCACCGTTGTAATTGCTGTGATTTACTAAGCATCTTGCTAGGTCTGAGAACTTGGGGAAGTTATCTAATTTTGCCAAGTGTCATTCTCCTCATTAACAGTGTGCCTATACAATGTGGGTAATACCTACCTCCTAGAGTTATAGTGGGATTATGTAAACCGGCATATGTAAACATGTAGAATAGCACCTGGGACATAAAGCACACTGGTGATCAGTAGGTAGCAGGTGCTGTGCTAAGTAGATGCTGTGATCCTCATTTTACAAACATGGAAACAGCAGAGACACAGGTATATCAATTTGTCTAGATCCTTTACTTGGCAAATGACAGCTGAGGTTTGAATTCTGGTCATTTGCTCCAAGTGTCATGTCGTTTTACTCCCCCTCTTACTAATCCTCTTACTTCCTCTACCCCTACCTCTACTCTTGCCCCTGGTCTTGTCCCCAGCACTGCCTTCCCAGAAAGGTATTTCCAGAAAATAAAAGTAGGCTTTTTTTTTTTTTTTTTTTTTTTAGACAGAGTCTCACCATGTCACCCTGGGTAGAGTACTGTGGCGTCACAGCTCACCAGCAACCTCTAGCTCTTGGGCTTAAGCGATTCTCTTGCCTCAGCCTCTCAAGTAGCTGGGACTACAGGTGCCCACCACATTGCCCAACTATTTATTTTTTGTTGCAGTGGTCATTGTTGTTTAGCTTGCCTGGGCCGGGTTCAAACTGCCAGCCTTGGTGTATGTGGCCAGCGCCCTACCCTCTGAGCTATGGGCACTGGCAGGGCTTTTTTTTTTTTTTAATTGCTGAGCATATATTCTGTGTAAAGCCCTCCTATGAGAAATCCAAAGATAAGGAGGCCACTGTTACTTCCATTAGGGAGCACAGACTTGCCCAGGACAGGTAGCAGATCCCAGCCCAGGGAAACTGCCCAGAGAGGATACCTGGGATGTATGCCCAGGCAAGGCAAGATTCTTGCAGTGCAGAGTCAGCTGTGTTGGGAATTGGGGAAATGGTTTAGGAAAACCTTGGAGTGCATATGGGTTATTAAGTTGAGTCTTCAAAGGGCTCTGGACAGACAAGGAAGGTAGAGGATCTGGGATAACTCAGTCTTTCTAAAGACTGCTTTCTAAAAAGAGGAATTTCCCCAAAGCCAGAGATAGTGATTATCCACCCAGTGTATGTCTATCCCTTAAAGGGAGGGCTGTGCTTTACTCTCATCACAGGTAAGTTTTGATCATTAACAGTGTCTTTGAAGGACTGAAGTAGGGGCATAGTCAACTCTGGTCACCTTTTGATGTGTTTGAGTTGCACCTCTGCTGATGAGATGAAGAAAAGTAAAATATCATTAAGATGCATGTATAATCATGAAGGAGTGTGTGGCTGCTGTTTATAAAGGTGACCCTTATCTGTGGGTAAAGCCATACTGGAGAAACCATGGAAGTGTCAGTTAGCACTCATTGAAGACTTGACTGCATCGAAATGCAGTCACAGAACTATCCTAAAAGCTTCAAGCTAGAAGGAATGTTAGAAATCATCTAATACAACTCACACATTTTGTTGTTGATAACACTGAGACCCAGAGTGGGAAGCAGTTTTTTCAAAGTCACACAGCTAGTTTGAGAATTTGGGGAAGGGGAATGAAGAACATCATTTACCCAGCAGCAGTTTAAAATTCTTACACACATTGTCTTATTTGATCTACGCAATGACCTCACGATGTAGTACTGCTACTACTTCATTTTACAAAAGAAGAAACGGCTTCAGAGAGGTAAGGCACAGTGGAGTTGCATCCTGAATGCATTCAAAGCATGCAAATCTAATTATACACATTTGAGGAAGAGTGAAAATTTTCAGTAATGTTACAGTGCAGTATCTATCCACTTGTGATGGACATGTGCCCCTGAGTGTGAGATGGAAGACTCAAATCTGAAATTATAACTAGTATTGGCTCTCATGTATCTCTCTGCATGAGCCTCTCCTCACTGAGTATGTGATTCCAGCAGACAAAGATATACCTGTTTTGCACAAAATTGCCTTTGAGTTCAAGCAAGCTGCTTCATCTGGCACTCAAAGATGATAATCAAGAACTAGAAAAACTAGCCATATTGGGCTTATTGAGACATGTTTTTCCACAAAGTGGTGCCTTCCCAGAGGATTTTCAGGTGATTTTGAACTTACCTCCTTGTATTCCTCCCTTGATATATCTGACTAGTCAACATGTACAAAAACGCAAACTTGGTAATTGGTTACAACAGAATCAGAACTTAACCCCTGATCAGTGCTGGCTTCAACCTTCAAGTATCCTGCCGTGCCCCTAAGCAGCACTGGCCCCATAAGTGGAGGCTTGGACAGCTAGCTACCCTTCATTAAGTACTTGTTACTTCGTATTAACCCAAGCACTTGATATAGATCATCATAGTTACTCTTTGAGTCAACTATGTGTGGTAGATAGTGTTACTGTCAACTTGCCCAAAGTCATCCAGCTTGGAAGTGGGAGAAGCAATAAGTAATAGCAGCAGTAGAGCTGGGATTCAAATATAGGCTGTCCAGCTCCAACATCTGCATTCTTCCACTCTATCCGTCTCAAGTCCTAAGTGGCCAGCAGAACTAAGAACTAAGCGGAAGCTGCGCTGCCATGGGGTGCAATGAGCACATGCGGCCACCAGAGGGCGGGGCCGCCAGCTGTGTGTCTTCTCTCCTTGCCAGTTGGGGCTGTGCGCCCTTTCTCTGTGATCCCCTGCTCGATGGTAGGGGTCCCAGCAGCCAGATCTTAGAATCTGTTCCTCTCTCCTCCCATGACAGCTTGCTGGAGAAAGTCAATCTAGTTCTCAGAAGCAAATACATTGGTGGGGCCCACTCCAGAGCTGCCTCTGAGCCTACAGCCCCATTCCAGCCCTCCTGGTGCTTACTGCTCCAATACTCCAAGGTTTGGGTGAGGACAGGATGCCCCACCATCAAATCCCAAATTCTGAGGCTCTGTTTCTTTTTCTTCTGTGGCTGTCTGAGTACAGGCACCAGCATTATTTCAGCAGGCGTGGAGAGGGCTGTGGTCCAGACAGCCACACTCTGTGCTACTGGGCATCTAACTTTGCCCTCCCCAGCCCTCCCTCTGGGTCCAAGCAGGCCTTGTCTCCTCATGCTCATACACTGACTCCTGCGACCATCACAAATCTTATGATTATTGCCACCATTTGCCAGGTCCCTGCCCGGCACTTGATGGCCATTATCTGAGTTAGCACACCCAACTGCCCTGTGAGACTGGTGCCATTACCTTTTACTGCTGGACATTGCCATTCAGAGAAGGGAAGTGATTTGCCCAAGGCCACAGCGTGTGAGAGGTTGGCAGGAGGACAGGGGTCCAGCTGTGCCTTAGTCACACCTGTTCTTCCCATGAGGCTCTTCCACAACACTCCCTGTGTGCCCTTGACTTTCCTCAGGTCACTCCACCCCACCCCAGAGCCAGGCCTGAGCTCACGTCACTGGGGACGAACATGCCCTTCTCACAATGCAGCCCCCAGAGATCAGAGAGGCAACTCCCTATCCCAGAAAATGGCAATAAAGATGTCTGAGGACACTCCTCACCCTTCCCACGCCCGAGTGACATCCATAGGCAGAGGCCTTCCTGGAACAGTGCCCTTCTAGTGCCCTGGTTCCATGTGAACAGGTCTGTGTGCATAAGCTTGTGTGCCCTTCCAGTGCCCTGGTTCCACGAGAACAGGTCTGTGTGCATAAGCTTGTGTGACTGCGTGTGAGCACAACACTTTGTGCTTGTGTGATTGAGTGACCATGTGGCTGGGTATGTGACTTGTCACCTGTGTAGTTGTGACTAGACTTTTGTGTATCTGTGTCAGCTCATAACCTGCAGACAAGAGATAAGGAGATGGTTCTTCACTCAAATCTGGGAACTTTATAGCTACTTCTGCCCCAAGGGCCCATGTCCGGGAGACACTTGCCTGGTTGAATTGGCAAGGGGTCACAGGCACTGTCAAGGTTAGATACAGATGAAGTCTTCTGTTTTCTCATTGTGTCCCCTGCCTTATCCCTCTGAGCTGGGCCCCAGATCTATACCTTCTTCTTCCCCTGACAGCCCTGCCCTTCCCAGTGCAAGGCTCCCTTGCCACATTAGAAGCTGCTCTGTGGTTGGGCAGATCCCAAAGGCTGGCAAAGTATTTGAAGCAATGAGAAGAATGCAGACTTTGGAGTAAAAGGACTTAGAATTGTGTTTCAGCAAGGCTGCCCTCTCTGAGCCTCAGTTTGTTCATCTGTGAAATGGGGTTGAACACCTTACCTCCAACTGTTAATGAGACCATCAGTGTGAAGGTAGATGGAAAGCAGCCAGCATGGGCCCTGGCATATACTGGGTCACAAGGAGTGCCTCTCTTCCATACATTGCCTAGCTGTCAAAACCAGCTGATTCCCCTGCCACACTATCCTCCTGATATACCCTTTGCACTCCTGGAGCATTGCCAGGGGTGGATGAGCCCTTCTCTCCTGCCTCAGTGCAACCACCACTTTAAGCAATCCACTGTTGACACCAACACCTGGTGCTCTTTGTCATGCCTATATTGTGGTCTCCCCTGCTCTAAAGCTCCCATGGCTCCTGTGGTCACCAGGCTAAGGGCAAAACTACTTAACTCAGAATTTAAAGCCTCCTTCTCTGGTCTGCTCACCTATAGTCTTCTCAAAACTCTGCTTCCCCTCAACCCACCCACCCTTCGCCTCTGTGCTTCCTGCTGCCTTGCATCAGCCTTGCAGTTCCCCTCCCCAAGGGGCCAGATTGGTCAAGGCCCACTTCCCATGCCATGTCATTTGGCAAGCACTCTCTGACCTGGCCGTAGGAGGATCAGAGACTCCAGGCTTGTCCCTCCTGCAGCTCCTAGCATGCTCTCTCTGCAGAGTCCCAGAGAGTTTGTGGCTGCCTCCTGCCATTCATCTAGCATGTGGCCTCTGGGAGTGGGGTCCTCTCTGGACAGGGAAGGTTGTGGTAGGTTGTCTTGGTGGCCAATGCCCACAGTAGGCTGGGGGCTGGAGGAGGAGGAGGTGGCATCTGCTGTCCCACTGGGTAGGGAGCAGGTGGTAAATGGAGCCAGGCCACCGGGTGTGAGATGATACTGCTAAGCAAACAGCCAGACACACCTTCTGTCCACTCCCCAGCTGTACCCCTGGAGCATCAAGGGAAAGCGCTGGCCCACCTGGGTCCTGGGGAAGGGAAGGAACCCTCCATCTAAGCCTGGACTTGGGCTTAAGCTGGCAGACTTCAAATCCCAACTCAGCCATCCACTTTCTGTGTGGCATTGAGCATTCTCTTTCTGAGAGCCTCAGTTTCCTCCTCTGTAAGCTGGGCTTCATTGACCTACCCTAAGAGGGCCTGACTCAGTAGCCACTCCTTTTTTCTTCCCTTTCCCTAGATGGAGTAAAAGGGCAGGAGCTTAGGATCAGCAAAACAATGCAGGAGGTATGGAATGGACTGAGTAGAAGTTTAGGCTTTTCTTTGGCATTTGAGAAAGCTAGATTGTGTTCTGTAATTAGTAGCTTTGGGATTACAGCTGCCCTCAAGTTTACCTGAAAATGAGTCTGAAATATTGTATCTTTCTCTAAGCTGAGGTAGCTTCACATTTGTGTCCACACTTATGCTCTCTGTTGGCTGGGTGCCCTTGTGCAGTGCACAACACATACAACCATACTGGCAGCCCGGTATGCACCTTTGGGCAAGTTGTGGTTTCTTTACCTCTCTGAGCTTCTGAGTCTTGGTTTACCCATCTATAAAATGAAGTTATGCAGTTATTTCTTACATATTCCCAAAGCTGTTAGGAAGTTCACATACATTGTAATGTCTACCTCAGGAAGTTCTGGATTCTCATAGAAACCCCCAAGATACACTTACAAGCAGGATAGGAAAGCTGTGAAATGTGAACCACATCTTTTCAAGGGCAGTATCAAAGTCCTTAGTCTCTCACTTGGGCTCTGTTCCAGACCTTCCTGCTAAGGTCAGATTAGACCTCCAGGCCTTTAGGGAAGTGGAGCCAGGCCTGGGAGGACTAAACTCTGGGGGACCCAACTTTGATGCACACACTAGAACTACAATGAAGTCACCTAAACAGAAGAGTTAAGCAACCTATTGGCCTAAATGGGCAGTATAAGTGTCCTCACAGAGACCAGAGGGCTGCCCAACAGCAGGGCAGAGCTGGCAGTGGGGCAAGGATGGCCAGGGTTTGGGGGGAAAGTTTGGTTTCCACACTCATAAAGTGTTTAGCCCAGAGCCTGTGCAGAGTGAGACTTGGTAAATGTCAGCTGCTGCTGTTACTGTGATGACTATCACATACACTGCAAACTTCTTTTTTTTTTTTTTTTTGAGACAGAGTCTCATCCTGTTGCCCTCGGTAGAGAGCTTATAGCAACCTCCAACTTTTGGGCTTAAGCAATTCTCTTGCCTCAGCCTCCCAAGTAGCTGGGACTACAGGCACCTGCCACAACACCTGGCTATTTTTTGTTGCAGTTGCCACTGTAGCTGGCTGGGGCTGGATTCAAACCCATCACCCTGGGTATATGGGGCCAGTGCCCTACTCACAGAGCCACCAGTGCCACCCACACAATAAAACCTTCTTAATCCATCACCAACTTAGCGGCTCCACTAAGAGACAAGTCTTGTGAGCACTGGGGCCTCAGCAAGGGGGAATAACAGTCCCTGTTTTAAGCAGCACTCAGAGCTGTGGGCAAGACAGACAACAGAGTCGGTTTTATGACCAGAAAGCTATAGGGACTGGTGGGGCACACAGGAGTGGAAATGATCCCAACCCAGACTTGGTAGGGCAGGTGTTGATCAGAAAAATTTTCTAGAAAATCCAAATTTTGCAATGTAGCTGTTACTGTCTCCACTTTCCAGATCCAGAAGCTGAGGCTCAGAGAAGTCATTTAGCTTTTCGATGATGGAGCTGCGCACTCCATAGCCTGAGCTCTTTGGCCTACAGCACCCCAGGCTTGGGCCACTATTTCCTCGTCCACTTCCTAGATGGAGGGCTCAGCAGAGGCTGCTGATGGGTTTCCAGGCATCAGACAGGTGGTCAAGCTGGGGTGGTTGGAAAGACACAGACAGCAGGAGTTTGCCAAAGGAGGTGGCCCTGGAGAATAGGAAACCCAAACAGTTTAAGACTTCCCTTTCACCCAGATGGGAATAATGAGGGGTCAGGGGTACTGGGACCAAGGCCTGAGCACTCAAGGTGTGGGCCTGGGGCCAGGAACCTTGGAGTCCTGGGAGGATCTCAAGATCCAGCTTCCAGAAGCTTCAGTGCAGGCTGCTGAGGTCCCATGTACTCTGGAGAAGAGAGAAGGAACCTGAACCCACAGCTGGGTCCCAGCTGGGGCAGGGGTAAAATAAGGGAAGGGGTATTGGTTCCTGTTTCCCAGGGTAAAGGGTCAGAGGTGGGGTTGGGTAGGGCAAGACCCAAAGGCCAACACCTAAGGGCCACTTCCTCCTTCCCATTGTCTGGAGGGACATCACTCCTAAACTCTCCACCTCTTACTTACCAGGCAGGCCCTGGTCAGGAGCTATGGGAGGAAGTGGCTTTGGGGGACCAAAACCCACCTTTACCCTTTACCCTCAATCCTTCTGCACCTTAGAAGTGAGAAAGACTGAAAAACCACAGAGAGTCAGAAAAAGGGCTCCTTCAGCCTAGCAGCCCCACCCAAACCCTATCCTTAATGCTAAATCAAATCCCAACCCAGCTTTAGCCTCATACTTAAACCCAGACCCACCCCCATCATAAACCCAACCCCAATCACACCTCCAGCTTCAGCTACAAACCAACTGCAGTCCTAGTCCTGCCAGGGAAGTCTTCCCTCAGTCCAGACCAGCCTCCTGTCCCTCTTGCACCCTCATGTCCAAGCCCACCCAGGCACTAACCCCTCTCCAACCTTGCTCCACTCCATTTCTGATCCGAATCCAGACCCCAGTTTGAAGCCTCACTGAGCCCCACCCCTACCTGCTACATCAGCCTTGTCCTGGTCTTAACCCAACTCCAGTCCTGCCAGACTACGCAGAGCTCCTGAGCTTCTCCATCTGGAGCGTCATGACTTCCAAGCCTTAATTATCCCTCCAGTCTCCCTGTAGGGACTCCACTCCACCTGACCTCTGCTCCTTTCCTGAGCGCCCCTGCCCCATGAGGCCTCTCCAGCCCCTTCCTCTCCTAGCATTCCCCAGCCATTCCCAGCCTGCACAAGCCAGTAGGGCCACTGTGTGACAGGATGAGCTGCACGCAGACCTCAGCAGACACACACACACACCTCTGTGTACACACACCTCGGTAGGCACAGACACATGCACCTCAGTGCACACACAAAACTCATACCTCTTAGCATACACTCACACCTTAGTGCACACAGTTATACACACCTCAGTGTACATACACACTCCTCAGTATACACACAAACACACACCTCAACACACATACGCTCTTCAGTGTGCACACACACCTCAGGGTATATACACAGGCCTTGGTGCACACACACATGTACACACCCTCAGTGTGCACACACATATGCACGCATCTTAGTGTATGTACTCAAAACACACATCTTAAATACACATACCTCAGCAGACACTCACACACACATACCCCAGAGAGGGGAGGAAAGTCCGGCTTTTCTCTGAGTATTCCCCGCTCCTCCCCACTCCTCACCGCAGTTCCCTGCAGCTCCTCCTCAGTGTTGACTCTCCCTACCCAGGGATCCCATCCCACACACACACACACACACACACACACATACACACACACACCCAGAGCTGTCCTGGCATCCAGCATCTCCATGGTTTGCAGAGTAGAAAGCAAAGGTCCCAGGGTTCCACTTTCTCTGACATACTGGGAAGCCCCACTCACAATAGCTCAATGAATACACTTGCCCAGGGCATGGTCCCACTGGGAACCAGAGTCCAGAGGAGCGTAGGCACACAGCACATAATCCTACCCAACAGGTGACTTCAGAGCCAGAGGGCCCAAGGAGTGGAGGGAGCTCATTCTAGGCCAAAGGACAGGCAGGAAAGTGGGGCCAGTACAGGATGAGGATATGCTGTGCGTCAGACAGGCAGAGGTTCATCAGGGGACCAGGTATAACTACTGCTGGAGCTGCTAAAAATAATAATGGAATGGCTTTCTACAGCGCGCCTTCTGTGTGCCAGGCACTCAGATGAGGATTTTAAAAACCTTGCTTAATCTTAAAAACAATAATACCTATCCCATGAGGTGGATATTGTTGATCCCCACAGAAAACAAAAGGAACCATGACATTCAGAGAAGGGAAAACATGTTCCCATATATGACAAGGAAGCGGTAGGTGGGATTTGAGCTCAGCTCATAGTAGTCCAGCCTGGCACCTGCCTGGTCTGCAGCCTCAGCTCTGCTGTTGGAATCCACCTCATCCCTCTCTGGTCTCTGGGCTGAATTACATTCCAGGCCTGTCTCTCTCAATTCTTAGCTGTCCTAAATGTTTCTTCCCTGGGGAAATTTCCACCTATTCTGCAGGTTTAGTGCTAGCATGACCCCCCTTGAGGAAACCCTCCTGAACTGCCCTGCCCAGGGTATGTGAGGTGGCCCTTCCATGCTCCCCTGCCCCAGTGCAGCCCTGTCACCCCCAACCCCTACCTCAGGCATCTTGGGTATGCAGACCTTCCCCTTGAGGGAGGACACAGTTCTGGGTCTGGGCCTCTCTCAAGGGCAGGGTCTGCAAATCCATCTCAGCACAGATGGGTCCAGGAAAATCATCAGCAAATGCACATGGCTGGTGAATGAATAAAAGACCCAGCCCAGCTGTGGGTCAAAGGGGATTCCCAGAGAGTGGCTGAACCCTGCCAGACTCTTATCTCCCTGGGCTGCCCTCAGCCTTATCTGATGAGAGCTAACAGGTGAGCAGATGAGACTGACAAGGGTTCCTGGGTTACTCAGTAACCCTGCCCTCTTTAAAAGTCTCACTGTTTGTTTCCCCTGGCATCCAGAACCAGCCACCCTCTCTCCTTGACACCACTACCATGAACACCTTACTGCTGTCTGCATTCTGCCTCCTGGGGGCCTGGGTTACCCTGGCAGAGGGGGTCACTGTGCAGGTGAGTCCCTCCCTCAGCCCATCCAGCTCTCTGCCTCCAGTGCTCAAGGCCTATCCCCTGAAAGAACACCCTTACTTTGGGGCTGGAGTGGGGAGCTTTCTGAGGCTTGTCCTTCATCAGGGACACACAGGCCTTTTTTAACTCTTCAAATTTGGAGGAAAAAGAATGCTAGATAGAGGGAAGAGAACCATTTGGGAAAGACAAGAGGTTTCCTTGTCTTGGGAAAAGTCAGTTTACTGAGGGCCTCTCAGGTGCAGGCTCCTCCCAGAGTACTTTGCTGCTGCCCCACCATCACCCTGGGAGGATGGTGGGATTATTGGTTTCAATTCCAGAGGAGGAAAACTGAGCCTCAGGGAGGTTCTGTAACAGGCTATGGGCACACAGCTGGGAAGGAGCTAAGTTCAAATTCAGCCCTTATTCCTATGTTCTGTGTTCAGCCAGAGCACCACCTGGCTCCCAGAAATCATATGGACAGGCTGGCACTCAGTAGGGGCCTGCTGTCAGCAGAGCCATGTCCCTGTGGCCCTTTATTGCTTCTCAAACAAAAACTAGGTCAGGCTGGAGGTGGGGGCCCAGTGATCAGCCGGAACTACCCTGAGGCGGGGAAGACAACCTGGGTGTGGCCAGGTGGAGCTGTGATGCTGAGTGCTGGTGCCTGCAACCTCACCCTAAAAAGCAGCACACTGGCTCCTACTCCTGAGGCACCTGTTGTACCCCTGGAGCGTCACATCCATTTTCTTCATTCCTCATACCACATGCAGAGCCTGTGGCTTCCAAAGTACCCAGGGTCACAGAGCAAAACCAGGCTGGGAGGCTCGAGCTCTGCCCCTCACAGTGCCCCACAGTGGAGTTTCTGGTTCCCATATGCCACAAAGTCTCTTTTGAGCGCCCGCTGAAGGGGCACAGCCGGGAAGCAGGCTGCACCTGGCCCATGCTCTGGCTGACCCTTTCAGGATGGAGATTTCTCCTTTCCACTGGAGTCAGTGAAGAAACTCAAAGACCTCCGGGAGCTCCAGGAGCCCAGGGTTGGGAAACTCCGGAAGCTGGAACCCACGCCTGGTGAATCCGTGGTTCCCGAAGTGTGTAACAACCCTATGTTTCCTGAAGAACTCAAGCCTCTGTGCAAGGAGCCAAACGCCGAGGAGATACTTCAGAGGCTGGGTAAGCAGCCTCCTCTCTGGCCGGGCTTAGGAAATTCTCTGATTGGTGGCTCTTTAGGAATATGTGCTCTCAT
Source organism: Galagoides demidoff (assembly GCA_963574575.1). Lineage (NCBI taxonomy): Eukaryota > Metazoa > Chordata > Mammalia > Primates > Galagidae > Galagoides > Galagoides demidoff. The sequence goes on from CAUYQV010140965.1 coordinate 47,850, forward strand.
TGGTAGGAGTCTGAGGAGGGATTCATCTCTGATTGGTAAAACTAGGGACCTTGGCTCTGATTGGTGGGTCTGTTGCTCGCCAAATAATTTTAAGTTGTAACCGGTGAGGCTTTAGGAATGTTTTCACACTGACAGGTGGGTGCCTGGTGCCTGGTCCATCTGGTCTTAGCTGTGTCTCCTTTCTGGGTGGGATCTTGGCTCTGACTGGCTTGAGCTATCCATGTGCCCTGGTTTGGGATGAAAAGCCTGCTGGGTCACAGAGGACACACCTGATGGGATTCTCCTGGAAGCTGGGTGGCAGATGTCCAAGCTTTGGCTCAAGGGAGGCAAGGGGGTCTGGGGGAGGAGAAACTGGCTCTCACAAGGCCCATCTTTCTTGTCTAGAGGGCATTGCTGAGGACCCGAGCACATGTGAGATCTGTGCCTACGCTGCCTGTGCCGGATGCTAGGATGACTTGCTTGCTGCCTTCTTCCCCTCCCCCTCAGGGAAGCGCCTTCTCCTGCTGGGGGAGCTTCCCACTATACTCCCACTCCCAGAAGCTCAACCCTACTCTGGCCCAGAATGGAGGAGTGAGGAAAGGGCAGCCGGGGGAGGGGCTGGGTGACTGGAGGCCCGATCCTTAACACTGTCCTTTGCTTGATCGAGCAAAACTCAGCTAATAAATCAGATTTGGGAGTACTTTTGGTGTTGTATTCCTTTCTTCCTTCATCCATCAGTCTGCCCTGGGAAGCTTGGGTTTATTGTGGTAAGTCAGAAGACACCTATCTCTCTGCTAAGCTACGCACATCTCCCGAGGCTGCCACTGCACACAAGTATGGAGGGAAACCGAGCCTCCAGATCATCAGTGGGGATTGGCATTGCTTTTCTTTCACATCTTGTGGGGTCACGAAAGTCACTAAGGCACAGGTGAGCACAGGAGCCTGTCTGAGCTGGACTACCAACATAGACACTCCACCCATTGGGAGATGGTGCCAAGCTTCTGGGTATTCGAGGTGCCTCGGGATCTGGCTCCCACTGACTAATCACGCCAGTATGGCCTCCTGCCATCCCCCATGACTCCATCCCAAACCACCTCTGGCCATATTCTCTGCGCTGCTACTTTTCCCACACTCCTAGCCAGTCAAACTCCCACTCAGGCTTTGCTTCCCACTCAGGCTTTGCTCTGTGGCCTCTTCTCAAAACATCTCCCCGGAGACTAGGACAGGGAACACAGGTGGCACAGAACAATAGGAACAGAGTCAGGAATACTGATCAATGAAAATAAAAGCTAGGTTGAGCTGCAGTAGTTCCCATTGTAGATACACCTCCCTTGCTCCAGTTTGGGGAAAGTCCTGCAGGAGGCGCTGGAGGGCAATAGTGTCCTCAAATGACTTTATTATAGCATCATTACCATAAATTAGCATTGAAGCTCCTTCCCCGCCATGAATTTTGGAAGCCATGGCACTAAAAAGTCTGAACAAATAAAGTTAAAAACTCCCCTGCCCAACAGATGGAGGAGATAACATTTTCATTAACCAGAGGGACAGCAACACAAGGATAAGGAAGTCAGAAGAAAGAAAACTAGGAATCTAAGAGACCCCAGGGCCACTGCCTGCTGGGATGTGTGCCTGTCCTGCCCATCTTTTGGACTGTACTGTCACTTGCTAATCTTTCTTGACACCCCCTTCCATGTCTGGAGGTGTATTTGCTTAATGAACTTTCATGTTGCTTTGCTGCTTTGGGGTTTACTTTCAATTCTTTGTGCCCAAGCACAAGAACCGAGGATGATGGGTAACATTCCCACTCTGTCCTTAGTGTTCTCAGGGCACTCTCATCACTCTCACCATTTGCACAGCACTGGCCACCCTGTTATCGTAATAGCTTCTATGCCTGGGAAGCCTTTCTGACCCCCAGAGCTGGCCAGGTCTAGCCACATGGATGATTGCATGAGCATATAACGCAGGGCCAAGCACAAGCAGGGGCTACATGGTCTTAGCCATGGGTTCCAGCCCCAGGTCTTCCAAGTAGTGTGTAATGTTAGGAAAGTCAGCTTCCCTATCTGTGCCTCAGACTCCTCCTCAGTAAACTGGGACAAGAATACTTCCTGCCTCCCAGGCTTGACATGATGAACATCAGGATAATTCAATAAATGATAAAAATAAACCAGAGAAAAGGGGACTAGGGTCAGGCTTAGACAGGATTGAGGAGGTAAGGCATGGAAGTAATGCCAGTTGGCAATGGTAGAGGCAAGGAGGAAAGAAAGAGGGAGCCAGGGTCCTTCTTGGGGGAGGGTGTATGTATGTGAATGTGAGTGTAGGGGATGTACCACAGAGGGATTTAGGGAGGATTTCCCAGGGCTTTTGAATTCAGAGGGTAAGGCCTCTTGTGGCTGAGGTCTGGGAAGGCTATGTGAAAGGGGAAGTGGGGTGTGTTTGCAATAACCCTTGGGATTTGCATTGGGATGGATAGAATTTCAAAGCCATTGTGTAAGTAGGGAGGAAGAGGGTGTTCCAGAAGGTAGAGATGCTATAGGAACACACAGAGGGACTGGAATGTCTTGTTCAGTCAAGACAGCGGGGAACCTGGGAAACAGACAAGACTGAGTTTGAGCCTGACTATTATTTACCAACTGTGTGCACCTCTGAGACCTGGTTCTCTCATCTGAAGGTGGGGGTAACATCCAGCATCCCAGGGTTGCTAGAGGATTTGATAAGATGTGTGGTGGACTAGAATCATTTTACGTCCTCACTCTGGAACAGGTGTGGTGGCTTGTGCCTAAAATCCTAGCACTAAGGAAGATGGCTTGAGCTCAGGAGTTTGAGACCAGCCTGAGCAAGAGTGAGACTCCATCTAAAACCAAAAGTGTCGTGACCCAGGAGCCAGACTCTTTGTGTCCTAATCCCAGCTCTGCCTTTTAAAGCTGTTTGACTTTTGGCAGTTTACTTAGTCTGTTCTTTCCTCAGTTTCCTCATCTGTAAAATGGGAATGACAAGAATCCCTACATTATAGAATTGAGTGAAGAGTAAATGAGGCAATAGTGGAAAAGTTCTTAAAAGTCCACTGGTGTTGAATGATCAGTGTATCAAATAAGATATTGAAAAGGGAAACTGAAAAATATCTTGAGACAAATGAATGAGGAAATGCAGCATACCAAAGCTTATGAGTTGCACCAAAACCAATTCAAAGAGAGAAATTTATAGCAATAAACACCCACATCAAAAAAGGAGGAAGAAAAAAAAAGAAAAAAAAACAATGAAAAAAGAAAGACTTCAAATAAACAACCTAATCTTACACTTAAAGGAAGTAGAAAATAGAAAGACAAAACTAAGCCTAAAGTTAGTAGAAGGCAAAAATAAAGATGAAAGCAGAAATAAATGAACTAGAGATTAGAAAAACAAGAAAGATCAATGAAATTCAGTTGGCTTTTTGAAAAGATAAACAAAATTGATAAATACCTAGACTAGAAAAAAAGAGAGAAGACTCAAATTGAAAGGTTTCCTTCTGAGATCAGGAACAAGACACTTGTGGCTGCTCTTGCCACTTTTATTCTACATAGTCCTATACTGGAAGTCCTAACCAGAACAATTAGGCAAGAAAAAGAAATAAAGGCATTTAGCTCAGAAAGGAAGAGATTAAATTGTCTCTGTAAATGTCATGCTCTTACATATTAAAAACCCTAAAGGTTCCACTAAAACACCATTAGAACTAATAAAAAAATCCAGTAAAGTTACAGCATACAAAATCAACATACAAAAACTGGTAGCTTTTCTATACATTAACAATAAACTAGAATAAAAATGAAATCAAGGAACTAATACAAGAGCAAAAACAACTTAATTAAAATGAATTTAACCAATGATGTGAAAGAACTATGCACTAGAAAACATAAAACTTGATGAAAAAAATTGCATTAGGACACAAATAAATGGAAAGATATCCCATGCTTATGGATTGGAAGAATTAATACCATTAATGTTCCTACTACCCAAATTGATCCACAGACTTTTAATGCAATCCCTATTAGAATTCCAATGACATTTTTCACAGAAATAGAAAAAAATCCTAAAATTCATATGGAACCCCAAAAGACACCAAATAAGCAAAAACAGTCTTGAGCAAAAAGATCAAAACTGGAGCTATCATGGTACCTGATCTCAAACTTACTACAAAGCTGTGGTAATTAAAACAGCATGGTACTGATTGGAGACCAGTGGAATCAAATAGAGGGAGAACAAATTCAGTAAAGCCTCAGCATACAAAATCAACACACAAAAATTAGTAGTTTTTCTATACACTAACAAATTCAGTGAAGATGCAGCATAAATCTACATATTGTCAATCAATCTTTGTCAAAAGTGCTAAGATTATAAGCACAGTCTCCTTAAAAAATGGTGCTGGAGCATGTATAAAAATGAAGAGAGACACTTATAGCTCCTCATATACTAGTCTGAGCAAGAGCAAGATCCTGTCTCTAAAAAATAGCTGGGGGTTGTGGTAGGCACTTGTAGTCCCAGCTACTCAGGAGGCTAAGGCAAGAGCATCATTTGAGCCCAAGAGTTTGAGGTTGTGGTGAGCTATGACACCATAGCACTCTACTGAGGGTGACAAAGTGAGACTCTGTCTCATAAAGAAAAAAAAAGATTGAAACTTAAGACCTGAAACTGTAAAATTACTAGAAGAACCTGGGTGTGGTGGTGAACACCTATAGTCTCAGCTACTTGGAAGGTGGGAGGAACGCTGGAGCCCAGGAGTTTGAGGTCAGCCTGGACAACATAGTAAGACTTCACCTCAAAACAATAACAAACTACTAGAAGAAAACATGGAAGGAAATCTTGACATTGGTTGGCTAAAATTTCTTGCATATGACCTCAAAAGCAAAGGCAACAAAAACAAACATAGACAAATAGGATTGCATCAAACTAAAAAGCTTCTGCCATGTCTGAGGAAAAAAAATCAACAGAATGAAAAGACAGCCCATGGAACAAGAGAGAATATTTTAAACTATACATTTGATAAGGAGTTGGTATCTGAAATATATAAGGAACAAAACAGCAAGAGAACAAATAACTTAAAAAATGGGCAACAGACCTGAATAAACATTTCTCAAAAGGAGACATACAAAAGGCCAACAGTTATATGAAAAGGTGCTTGACATCACTAATCAGTAGGGAATTGCAAATTAAAATCAAGATGAGATATGGTTTCACACCTATAAGAATGACTTTCATCAAAAAACAAAAGATGCCAGGCAAAGTGGCACCTACCTATAGCTATTTGAGAGGCTAAGGAGGGAGGATCATTTGAGCCCAGCAATTCAAGACAAGCCTGGGCAACATAGTGAAAGCTCATCTCAAAAAAAAAAAAAAAAAAAAGGATGAAGAAGAAAAAGAAATTAAATTAAAAACAAAACACCAAAAGATTACAAGGGCTGGAGAGGATATGGAGAAAAGGGAACTTTTGCAAACTATTGGCAGGACTGTAAATTAATACAAACATTATGGAAAACAATATGAAGTTTTCTCAAAAAATTAAGAATAGAACTACTGTATGATCCAGCAAGTCCACTACTGGGTATATATATCCAAAGAAATGATGTGAGTATGTCAAAGAGATATGTACACTCTTATGTTTATTTTAACATTATTCACAATAGGCAAGATATGGAATTAAGCTAAATGCCATCAACAAATGAATGGATAAGGAAAATTATATATATATATATATGCACAAGGAAATACCATTTAGCCTTAAAAAAAGAAGAAATACTGTCATCTGTGACAAAATGGATAAAACTGGAAGACATTCGGCTGCAGACACAGAAAGTCAAATACTGCATGATCTTACTTATATGTGGAATCTAAAATATATATATTTAACTCATAGAAGCAGAGAGTAGAATGGTGGTTACCAGAAGCTGGGGTTGGGGAGGAAATGGGAAGATGAAGAAGAAAACAGAGGAGGAGGAAGAGAAGGAAAGGGAAAGGAAGAGGGAGAAGGAGGAAGAAGAAGAGGAAGAGAAGGCAAAGAGTCCATTGGGTCCACAGTGAGCACTTTGTCCACGTTGCTATTATTACTATTTTTGTGCAGTGGCACAGTACCTGGTCCATGGTAAGAGCTCAGTCTGGGGCATTTCCTTTTGCTGTCTCCACCAGGAAGGTGGGAGCCCAGCCTAGCTGTAGGGAGACAGTGGGAGATAAGTCCCTGTGGTGCCTGGGCTGGAGTTAGACTGGAGAGATGGCTCTGAGGAGCCACAGAAGGGTAAGAGGCACCATCAAAGTGGTGCGGGGGTATTCCTCCAGCATGGTGGGCATGGAAAGCTCACAGGACACAGGGCCAGGAAGGGAGCTGTGGTCTGACAGAGGGTAGTGCCACAGGGCCCCAGTGAGTGATGAGGAGGGGCTCAGAGAGCCACAGGAAGCACCATAGAGGCCCCCAGCCAGTCTTGCCTGTGGGGTGGGGTTGAGAAAGAAACCAGAGCCTGGGAGCCTGTAGGACTCATGAGCAGAACTGGGCAGGCAGGCAGGGAAGCTGTCCGGGGGAGCCACTGTGGCCTTGGTGGACTGAGTTCAGATGGCCCCTTTGCACCCAGATTTCTCCCTACCTGGCTGCCCAGTGCCAAGGCTGAGGAGGAGCCCCCTCTGGAAAGGCCCTGCTCCTGGGAACCCTCAGCATGGCTCCTGGCCTGAGTCAAGGCACTGCCAACGGCTGTACCAACCCCCCCTATGTACCATGAGCTCAGGCCCAACAACATGGAAGGCAGTAACGTGGTAGTCGGAGCACAGACTGTAGTCCAGACATCCTGGGAAGGAGCCTGCTTTGCTACTTTGTTCAGTCGGTCATCCTGGGCTGATTATGTGTCTCTGTCTGTGACTCTCCTTGTTGCTAGGGTATTTATGGTCATAATGGTGGTGTCCACTTCATCAGACTCTGTGAATTCATGATGGTGCTTAGAATGGTGCCTAAGAAACAGCACCACCCAGATGGGAGAGGGAGAAAAGGTTTCCTGCTGGTGACCAGATAGCCCCTGGGGGCTGGGAGGAGGAGGTCAGGGAGTGAGGATTAGGCTGAGGTAGGCTTGGGGCAGAGTTAGCCGCAGTTACTGGGAAGGAGCTCAGATGATCCTTCCCTCATCCACCCCACCAGTCTCACCTCCTGCCCACCCCCTGCCCATCCCCGGGTCAGGAGCACAGATACTTTTGCTCTGAAGACGCGGAAGCTTGAGGTCAGCTTGGGGCTCTAACAGGTCTAGGTTGTTCTGCAGCTTTTGAGCTCTGTAATCTTGGGTGCCCTATCCCCTCCCTGAGCCTGTACTCCCTCCAATAAGAAGTGGGGTTAGGGCTTGGCACCTGTAGCTTAGCAGCTAGTGTGCCAGCCACATACACTGGAGTTGGCGGGTTTGGAACCAGCCCAGGCCTGCCAAACAACAATGACAACTATAACCAAAAATGGCTGGGTGTTGTAGTGGGTGCCTGTGGTCCCAGCTACTTGTGGGGCTGAGGCAAGAGAATTACGTCAGCCCAAGAGTTTGAGGTTGTTGTGAACTGTGACACTATGGCACTCTACGGAGGGTGACATAGTGAGACTCTGTCTCAAAAAAAAGAAGTGGGGTTAGATGAAGCAATTCCTCAGGCCTTGGAAAGTTCAGGGAAATTCCTGCCTGGTATTTCTAGTCACCCACCCAGCTTCCCATGAAGCTCCACCCATGCATGGTTCCTGGGGATTGACAGATGGAAACCTACACTCTGTACTGCACTGCATGTAGAATCTTTATTCCAGAGCTCAGCTGACTTGGAACCAGACTCTCCTCCGATCCAGATGGAAATCCAGCTGTCTGGGCGGTGGGCTGAGGGTGCAAGGTGTCCAAGGTGGGCTTAGGGCACTGAGGGCCATCTCAGAAGCAACCAGTACAGGCAACGTTCACACATAACTCACAGTCGTCCATAGCGATGGTCTCTGGGTGAGGAGAAAACCCATTAGCTGACCTGAACCCCCAGACTGTGGTACCAGGGGTGCAGCGGGCCAGGTGGCTAAAAAGGCCTGTATAGGAGTGGGTGGATCTTGCTTACAGAGCGGGAGCATGAAACTCTGGAGGCCAAGCCAGGGGCTTGGGTTCAGGTCCCAGGCACTCTTCTTCCCAGCGGGAAGCGTGACTGGACAAGTCTGTCACACTCTCTGTGCCTGAGTTTTCTTGTCTGATAAACAGACAGCATCAACCTAACAGGGTTGCTGTAGGGAGAGAATTCAGGCGACAGGACAGACACAGGACCCAGAACACAGCAGGTGCTCAGTAAACACAGCTAGATGCTTGGTTCTCCTGTCCTATTCTGCTTCAGCCCTCAGGTTCCTGCTGTCTCCTCCTCTCAGAAGCCTTCCAGACCTATCTCCCCCTGGACGTGAGCCGTCTCTCCCCATGTTCCATAAAACCATTGTCTGTTGGTCTATCACAGTTGTCCTTAGCAATGATCTCTGGGTGGGGAGAAAAACCATCTGTGTCCCCGTTCCCTCCCATCTGTGAAGCCCTAAAGGACTTTCTGGGACTAAAAGGCTCTGGGCATATCTGCCTTGCAGTGCCTGAACGAGGAAATCCTGGTGGGGACAGGGGCTGAGTTTCTGGACTGTCCCTGTTCTCAGCCTCTGGATGCTTAGCAAAAACAACCTGGGGCAGAGAAGCTGGGCTGTGGGAAGAGACCCACCAGGGCCAGGAAGTTCTGCAGGGACCTAGGGCACTTACTTAAAGTCTTGAAGATACTGGCAGCTTCCTGAGAGGTGCAGACAGCCTGGAGGTCGGAGGGCAGTGCTGGGTGCTGGCACACAGCAGGATGGAGGCTCTGGGGCGGCAGGCGGGGGCCGGATGCCCACTGCCGCTCTAGGTCACTCAGCTTCTTCACTGATTCCAGCTTCACCCGGAAACCTTGGTACTTGGAGGGAGGAGATGGGAGGGCATCAAGACCCAGCCAGAGGCACTGCCACAAGACCCAGGGTTCCCTGGGCCCCTCCCTGTCCTCATGGAGAGACCACGCATGCTGGAAGGAGCAGCTGGGGGTAGGAGGTGGCATCTAGTCTCCTCCCATCATACACCACTGGCAGAGGAAGAAGCAGCAAGGCCGCAGAGCACAGGCATGGCGTTAGGTAGGAAGAGCCCTGTTCACATGCCCCAGCTCCCTCATCTGGCATTCCCCCATCAGGGCCTGGTGCCATCACACACTCAATAACTGTGAGCTCACCCCTAAACAGACACAGCAAAGTGATATAGCAACCCCAAGCTGGCCAGGCCCCAAGGCCACGGATATAGGGGAGGCTAAGTCTCTTGCAACCCTGCTGGGACTCCTGCCCAGAGTCAGGATGCCACAGCCAGCTCCAGATTTCTCTGCAGAGCTCAGAGAGGCCAGCAGCATCCTGCCACATGGCAGGCAGTCCCCACTTCATGACCCGGTCGAGCTTCACAGGCACTCAGAACAGCATCTGCAACCCCTCGCTGTCATGTCTCAGGGCTTTGTATGTGCTGTGCCCTCTCAGCCTGGAACTGCCCGCTCATCCTGCAATGTCACCTCAAGGGTTACCTGCCAGGGAAAAGTTCTGGTGACTGTCCCCATCCACCCAGATGAGTGAATATAGAGAGCTCCTCCTGGGCTCCTCCAGGGCAGGGTCCACGTCTCGTTCCACACTCTGACCTCTGTGCCCAGCATGTGCCTTTGCTATTGTTGGCACCATCATCACTGCCATAGATGCCAACTGTCTTGGTCCCAGAGTGGTGATGGGTGTTGGGCTGAGTCCTGAGCCTGGTGCTGCCCCCCTACCTTATGAATTCCCAGCACACCCCCTCCAGCCAAGCCACCCACCATGGGGACTCCCAGGTGAAGAGCCAACTGGCCAGAGGAGCTTACCTGGATGTAGACTGACTGTGTGCTCTGCAGCAGCACCAGGAGGACCATGCCCACCACGAGCAGGAGCCCCTGCGCAGCCCTGCAGCTCATCTCGCTCCTTGTGTTCCTGCCACGCCGGCCACCTGGCTCCCACCTGCTTCCTCAGCCAGCTCCTTATAGACTAGGCTACAGAACCTGGGTCACTCATTAACTAGCTAGTGGGGTGGGGTTGACAGAGGCTGGCTGGTTCCCAGGTGGGGGAGGGAATGGGAGCCAGAGCCCAGAGCACAGAAACGTGGTGCGCACAGGGCAGTGCCTGGGCAGCGTGAGGTTCCCTTGGGCCACAGTGCTTTCCATTTGCCCATGTGAGTGTGGTGGTAGGGAGAATACTTCACAGACAGGTACAGTGAAACTTGGGAGGTAAAGTGACTGGCCCCAGGCCACAGAGCCAGTCAGTGGCGAGCATGGTGTCCAGCCAGTGTCTTTGGCCCAGGTCAGCCCCCGGTTCTTTCTCTGGGTGAAGGATACAGACAAACAGGCTGGCCCATGTCAAGGTGGGTGGACACAGATGATCCCACTCCCCCAAGACCCGTATCTCTCTCACCCCCATCCCCTCTTCCGGCCAGTCCTGGACCAGCCCTTCATCATGCCTCTGCCTGCTGTCTCCCACCTGTGCCCAGCTGCTCTCAGGCCACGTTTGAGCCACCTCATGGTCTGTGCCTTTCAGAAGCCAATAGCCTAATGCAGCATGGAGGAAAGAGCACTGGCCTTGAAGACAGATTGACCTGGGTTCCAATCCTAGTCTTGCTATAGTGGTGTGAACTTGGGCAAGTCTGACTGAACCTCAGTTTTCTCTTCCATTAAATGCACATCACAGAGCCCATTACACAGTGTTGCTGTGGTGGTCCTGAGCTTGCCCTAATCCCCTAGATGATCCATCTGTACAGGCATCTGAATTCCACAGGTACCTTCTAAGCAAGGCATAACCCATTACCTCTATAGGCGAAAAGCCTTTATACGGATTAATTCTGTGAGTGTAAGTTTGAAGTCTTTGGGAGCTAAGAAGGAAAAGGCCTGGATAGAACTCCATAGGGGTTACTAACTTAGTCGCGTAGGAGGCAAAGCCTGCAGGCAGGTTTTTGTATATCTCAGGAACTTCCAGACTACTCCCTAAGGATGGATGACTGCCTCCAGATGGTCTGTTAAAGGTCAAGCATTCAATCTGCTTTCTCCCCCAGAGTTCTGTTTTGTGGTTTCGTTTTGATTATTTAGTATAAGAATAACTTTAGATAAGGTTAGTGAAAATGTTATCGGTTAATCAGTAGACATTCAGATGCCAGGTGGCTAGAGGTTTGTGTTATGAGATTATTGATTAATAGTGTGGACATTCAGAGTACCCTATATATTGAGAGGTAAAAATAAAGAAAATTGCTACATGCCTAAGAGAGCAGTAGCCTCCTTTATTCTCTGACATTTCAGATGCAAGCTTATACTCTGCGATGCCGCCTCATGCACCCCTCATGCAACATACCTGAGAGGTTAAAGGCTGGGTCAGAGAGAAAAGGGCAAAGTCTCTAAGGGCAATATCACCACTGCCAGACCAGGCAGCTATAAACAGTACCTGTGCCAGGGCTCAGCCCTGCAAGGCTCAGGCCCTGGCATGTGGCCAGCTCCCTGTGCATGCCATCAAATGAGGCCCTGGTAGCCCATCTTGACATTTAAGGTGGAACTCCAACTTGGTGGCTGGAATCTGATGTCATCTTGTTCCCGCTCACCAGCCCTACCTGCACACATCTGCTCCCATATCATGTGTTTGCTGGTGCGCTCCACCTGCCTGAAATGTTCATCTTCCTCTTTCTTATCTTGGACTGAAATGGAAAAAAAAAACTTGCGTGAACTTTGAAATGTCCTATGTCTTACTTTGAATCCAGATTTCAGATTTTACTCTTTCAAGTATGAAGAAACTAATGGACTCTGACATGCTTTCTTATCTGTAAAATAAGAATAATCATCAGATAATCAGAGCTCTTAGTTCTTGAGTACTATGTGCTGGATGCAATGCTGTTTTTTGGGTGATAACCCCACTGAATCTTACAGGTATGGATGAGTAACCCGAGGCTCAGTGAGGCACCGCACCATGTTCGTTGGGAGTGAGAGAGGGAAGCAGGTTTTCTATCTGGTATCTTGCTTCTGTCTACTCTGGGGTGTTCTAGAAAAAAGGAACCCAGGCCTTAGAGGCAAGGAGAGCTGGGTTCAAACCCAGACTCCAGCACTTGCTGCTGTGTGACTGAGGGTATGTTGCTCAGCTTTTCTGAGCCTTCATTTCTTCACCAGTAAAGAGGAGAAAATAATAAACAACTTCATGATAAAATAATAAAAACACAACCTGTGACTCTCCCTATCCCTAAACAGAGCATTCCCAGCACCTGCCTTGCCTCCAGGGACGTATAGTACAGGGTCATTTCCATGCCTTTCTTCCACGGCACGCCCCTGACAAGCCCTCTCTGAAACTGCATTTGAAACAGTACTGATCTCTGACCTACGGGGGCTGAACTTGGTGCTGTGCCATTCTGTCCAGAGCTGGGTTTGACCAACTGTATGACCACAGGCAAGTGATACCACCCTGTGATCTCAGTTTCTTATTTGTAAAAAGGGGACCAGTCTCCAGTGGTTGAAGTTGTGAGGCTGCCTGATGCCCAAATCCAGGCTCTTTCCACTGGAAGAAGCCCATCTTCATCGGCTCCACATCTAGGGGGAGGGGCAAGCCTGTGGGGTTTGGAGGCCCCTTGGCTATGATCTCCTTCCCTTTTCTGCCCCCCTCCTCCAGCCAGAGCCCGTCACATGTCAGTCTTCCTTGGGAACCAGGTGTGACTTCCCTATCTGCTTAACATGACTCAAATTCATTTTTCAAATCCACCTCTTCCTAATGTCTTCATGAATGACCCACCATCCATCAAAAACAGCTTGGTCACAGATGTAAATCCTCGCTGCCACCCCCTATGTGCTTGACGTGGTATCATCAGGCCATTTCCTTCTTTATAGACATGGGAAATAGCTGTCATGCCACCCTGGACAGACTCAAGGCAGGTAACAGCCCATGTGTGTGTTTGGGCTTCTCTTTCTACACTGAGTTTCTGCCTAGTGCCTATCCCAGAGCCTCTGATGCTAGGGAGATGCTCGATGAGGTGATTAAAGTTCTGCCCCATTTCCCCAGCACTATTTGTCACAGATGATGACCTCTCCATCTTTCTTAGAATAAAATACTTTCTCCACTTGGCTTCTGGGACACACGCTATCTGGATTTTCTGCCAATTCCATTGACCCCATCTTCTCGGTTTCTTTTCTTGTTTTATCTTTCTTTTCTTGACCTTGAGATGTTAGAATGCCCTGGGAACACCTGGGCCCAGTCCTTGGAAATCTTTCCTCTGTCCATAATCTTCCCTTTGGTGACCTTAGCTGCTCTCAAGGATTTTCATGCCACCAATATTCTGTTCCTAGCCTGGCGTCTTCCCTCAGTCCAGACTGGGTCTTTGTAGCACCAGTTAATAGTACTACCATTTAACCAGTTGCTCAGGTCAAAAATCTGGGAGCTACTACTGATGCCTCTCTTTATTTTATGTGCCAAATTCACTTCATTTGCAAATCCAGTTGGCTCTACCTTCAAACTATTTCTACCCTCTAACCATGTCTCACAATCTCCACTGCTACTACCAAGTCCTAGGCTATCATTGGTCACATGAATTATTGCAACAGCCTTGTATTAGGCACAGAGCCCTACAGAGAAAATGAACTAACAGGAAAAGTACATATATGTATTCTATTATCTGTCTTTTATCTATTATCTATCTATCTACCTATCTATCATCTATTTATTTTATATTAAGGATTTGTTCTGAAGGCTTTCAACTGACTGGATGGGAAGCCCACACTCATATAATGAAGGGTAATCTGTCTTAATCAAAGTCTCTTGATCAGAAATGTTAATCACATCAAAAAATATTTTCAAATCAAGACATCTAGTCTAGTATTTGACCAAAAAACTGGGCATCTTATCCTGGTCAATCTGACATATAAAATCAGCCAAATAGATCTCTCTGTACCAACTTCTACCCCTCTTCAGATCCTGCTCCAGACAGGAGCCAGGGAGGTCCTATTAAAATCTAAATCAGATTACTTTTCTCCCCTGTTCAAACCTGCTAATGGCTTCCCACTTCATTCAGGGTAAAATCTGAAGGCTTCTGTCCACAAGGGCAAAGTTTTAGTCTTTGACCTCAATTCTAAACACTCTCTGGGTTCAGCCACACAAGCTTCCTCAATGTCTCTCCAAACCCCTGACTTCACCCAGGTCTCTATGCTCAAATTTTATTTCCTTAGAGATCTTTCCAGATAACCCCACCCCAGAGAGCTTCCTCTATCACTGCCAATTCTTCTAACTTGCTTTCTTGTAACACCTGTCATATGTAGGGTGTCCATAAAGTTCATGTGCAATTTAAAATTGTTGTAAATTTCTTGCATCTTTCTCTCTTCTACTATGTAGTTTCTATTAAAGAAGTTGCCTGTTTTTCTTCCAAAACAGTACCTGACATATAAATGGTACTCAACAAATACTTGATGAATGGAATAAATGGATATGATCCAAAAATCTGCTTCACCAAGTGCTAGATGTCTAGCCTTGGACAATTTCCTATTTCGCTGAACTTTAATCACCTCATCTAGCATCTTCCTGCCATTTGGTAGGTGTTCAAAAAGTGTTTGTTATTATTCCCCCCCCTTTTTTTTGTAGAGACAGAGTTTCACTTTATCACCCTCAGTAGAGTGTCATGGCATCACACAGCTCACGGCAACCTCCAACTCCTGGGCTTAGGCGATTCTCCTGCCTCAGCCTCCCGAGTAGCTGGGATCACAGGTGTCTGCCACAGCGACCGGCTATTTTTTTTTGTTGCAGTTTTGCCAGGGCTGGGTTTGAACCCGCAACCCTCGGTATATGGGGCTGGCGCCCTACCCACTGAGCCACAGGTGCTGCCCAAGTATTTGTTATTTTTATAGTTGTGAAATCATTTGTTTGTTGAGAAATGGAATGCTTTTTGTGTCTTGTGTGCATAGAAACCTCCAGGGCATCCAATAATTTAATCAAGAAATATTTACTGATAGCCTATTACATGCTAGCAGAAGGGATACAGAAACTAGCAAAAGAGACAAAGCCACTGTCCACAAAGCTATCTGGCGACTTGGACAGGGGTTGGATTTTAGTCTTTGAAGTCAGAGCAAATGAGATTTTCTGTGCACTCAGGTGCAAAAGGATGAATGAAGAGAGGAGTACAGGACAACTCTAAGGCTGTTCCAGGTGAATGGATACTGCCATTTACTAAGATGGGAAGCAGAAATGAGCGTGCCAGGTGCAGGTATCAAGACTGTAGTTTGAACATGTCAAGGGTGAGATAGCTTTTTACAGCTGAGTAGAGACTTCCATGGAAAGCCTCTCAGTCCCCATGTTGTACTTGATACTTGAGTCCTGAAACTGGACCCAGGGACTGCCAGCAGAGAAGAAGTCCAGGGCTGAGTTGTAGGAACAGCTGGACGTGAGGCACAGGAGAAGGGGCAGCCAATGAAGACCAAAAAAAGACTTATGTCTTTGAAGGCAAATGAAGAAAGTGTGTCCAGAGCAAGAACATGCTCGCCTGAGTGACACACTGTGGGTAGCTCTAGTAAAATGCAGACTGAGAATCATCCCTGGATTTGGCAACATGGAAGTCACAGGTGACCTTGATAAAACCAATTCCAAGAGTGGCAAGGAGGAATCTGATTGAAATGGGGTCAGGAAAGGATAGGTGGACAAAAAGTGAAGCTGGCCCTCAATTACTTTAATTCAAACAGTAAAACAGAGAAGTGACAATTTAAAGAAGGATCAATGCATCGGATCTTAAGGAGCAACAACAGAGTGGAGGTGACCTGGAGACCCTGCAGGGGAAACTGTGTAAACCCAGGTGTGATGGATTTCTCAGCAGCCCCCAAATGAATCTTGGCTTTTTCCCTGGAGAGGTGGTGACCTAAGGAGTGATTCTATTTTTGCTCTTGCCACAAGGAAACTCATAACCAAGTTTTTGCCCCCAAATTGTTAACTGCACTGAATCTCATTCAGGCTGGCTTCCACTTTGATTCGTTTCCCCATCCTACCTAGTTTGTGCTGATCTTGTTATTCATGCACACGTGCGCCTGTCTCGCACTTGCTTGTAGTATTCTCCAGAGCGGCTGCGCCTTTGTAAATAGGTATTTAGCACAAATGTGAATCAGGGCTTCCCCCTGGTGGCGGGAGTGGGGCACTGCAGGCTTGGAATGGTTCAGTGATCCATTTCTCCAGGCGCTTCCTCCGAGTGGGAGAGTGGGACGGGACTTCTATACTCTCTGATTTGGGGCGTCATGGAAAGCTCCTGTGTTTCCTTGTCTGAGGGCCTACTATCACTACCATGACGGAGGTTCCAGAAGGGGAAGTGTGTGGAGTCATTATGGCAGAGTCCTTGTTGATGCCTGAGTAAGGTGACCAGATTTTAACATTGGTAAAGTGGGACACCCCAAAGTGGTGGGGATGGTTCTTAATTAAAAATTTGGTCTATATGGAGCAACAAAAATTTTCATAGAACACAAAAATAGTATTGCAATATATATTTTTAAATTTCAACATAAGTACAATTTACAAATATAATACATTAAAAATTATGTATAGTATTATTTTATTCTTTGGCATATTTCTCATTTGAGTGAATTTTTTTTAGTAGATTGCTGTTGTTGTTTAAAAGGTCATGAAATTTTTCACAAGAATTTGTTAAATTATATTTCACACATAAAATGGCTTTCAAAGTCTCAACACTGGCTTGGCACCTGTGGCTCAAGTGGCTAAGGTGCCAGCCACATACACCCAAGGTGGTGGGTTTGAATCCAGCCCAGGCCTGCCAAACAATAATGATGGCTGCAACCAAAAAATAGCCAGGTGTTGTGGTGGGTTCCTGTAGTCCCAGCTACTTGGGAGGCTGAGGCAGGAGACTCTCTTGAGCCCAGGAGTTGGAGGTTGCTGTGAGCTTTGATGCCATAGCACTCTACCCAGGGGGACAGCTTGAGCTTGAGGCTCTGTCTCCCCCTCCCCCCCAAAAAAGTCTCAACACTTAATTGTGATTTTTCTGATGTCCACACTTTATTTACCATAGAAAAAACACATTCAGTCACAGCATTAGTTCCTGGTAAGGACAGCGTGTATCCCACAATTTTTAGTGCATTATTATATGGAACATGGTTTGTTTCAAAATGATGAAATATTTCTAACCATTTGTTCTCTATTGTGATTTTTGCTGATGCCCAAGATTTAACCTTTTCCTTATCAATATATTTTTTAAATAACAATACCTTGTAAGTTGTGTCACTTTCAAGGCCAGCGCTAGAGTTTTTGCTGCCATTATAAAATATAAATAATATGAATACTGTCTGCTAAATTCATGAAATAAATAAATAAATTACTTACCTAAATTATCTGAATAGCTGATTTGTTGACATCACTTGTTTAACTACCACTAGCACACAGTACGATATGTATGGTCTGAGAGACAGTTACAAAAATGTTTTCGTTGTTGCCAATGCCAAAAAATGCCATTGTTCATTATGTCCAAACAATGGTGGTCGAATTCTAACAACTGATCAACAATGTGAACTTTGATAAGCAGTTCTTGATAATCAGTTCTCAACAATTATTTGTTATTATTAAAGTTTAACATTATAAAATTAACAAAAATAATATAAAACTC
>CAUYQV010140966.1:0-11709 GCA_963574575.1 Galagoides demidoff
GGCACCCGCCACAACGCCCGGCCATTTTTTGGTTGCAGCCATCATTGTTGTTTGGCGGGCCCGGGCTGGGGATTCGAACCCGCCACCTTAGGTGTATGTGGCTGGCGCCTTAGCCGATTGAGCCACAGGCGCCGAGCCAAGAGGATCTCTTGAGCCTAAGAGTTTGAGATTGCTGTGAGCTATGATACCATACCACTTTAATCAGGGTGAGAAAGTCAGCCTCTGTCTCAAAAAGTAATAATGATAAAGTCAGGGACAAGACATAATTTTCCATACATCTTACAATGTTCTTTTCAATCGCAACATACAGGTCTTTTGTACTTAATTATTTCTATTTTTTTTTGTATGGAACCAGAAAATATTCCATATAGCCAAAGCAATCTTAAGCAACATGAAAAAAATCAGGAGGCGTCACTGTACCAGACTTCAAGCTATACTACAAGGCTATAGTAATCAAAACAGCATGGTGGCTTGGCACCTGTGATTCAAGTGGCTAACGCGCCAGCTACATACATCTGAGCTGGCAGGTTCGAATCCAGCCCAGGCCTGCCAAACAACAATGACGGCTGCAACCAAAAAATAGCCGGGTGTTGTGGTGGGCGCCTGTAGTCCCAGCTACTTGGGAGGCGAGGCAGGAGAATCGCTTAAGCCCAAGAGTTTGAGGTGCTGTGAGCTGTAATGCCACGGGCACTCTACCCAGGGCAACAGCTTGAGGCTCTTTCTCAAAAAACAAACAAACAAACAAAAAAACCCAGCATGGTACTGGCACAAGAACAGAGACATAGATCAAGATCAGAATGGAGAATCCAGATGTAAAACCCTCCTCATAGTGCTATTTGATATTTGACAAAGCAGACAAAAACAAATGCTGGGGAAAGGAATCCCTATTCAATAAATAGTGCTGAGAAAATTGTATAGTTACATGCAGAAGACTGCAATAGGATCTGCATCTCTCACCCCTCAAAAAATTAACTCACATAGATGACAGACCTAAGGCACAAGACTACAAGAATTCTAGAAGACAAAGTTGGAGAAACACTTACAGATATTGGTCTAGGCAAAGAATTTATGAAGAAGACCCCCAAAGCAATCTCAGGAACAAAAATAAATGGGAATTTGATCAAATTAAAAAGCTTCACACCGCCAAGGAAATAATCAGAGCAAACAGATAATCTATAGAATGGAAGAAAAAAAGGGGCCGATACATCCAATAAAGGGTTGATAACCAGAATCTATAAAGAACTCAAGCAAATCAGAAGAAAAAAAATCAAATAACTCTATAAAAAAAATGGGCAAAAGACAAGAACAGAAGATTTTCAAAAGAAGATAGACTAATGGCCAATAAATGTAGGAAAAAATGATCAATGTTTCTAATCATCAGGGAAATGCAAATCAAAACCACAATGAGGTATCACCTGAATCCAGTGAGAATGGCGTCTATCAAAATACCACTAATACAACATACTGTGTTTCCCCGAAAATAAGACCCTGTCTTATATTTATTTTTTCTCAAGAAGACACACTAGAGCTATTGCCCATCACTAGGTCTTATTACTGGGGTAGGGCTTATATTTAACAAATGCATAGAAATCCTGCTAGGGCTTATTTTTTGGGAAACAGTATTATGAAATCAATATATAACCATCTACATACTCACACAAATGGCAAAACATAACTGTAGTCCAGAAATTAGAGAGGAAGAGGAGAGAGAGGGGAGGGGAGGGAGGACATGGGAGGAGGGAGGGTATTTGGGGGGACCTCACCTAATGTACATGATGCAATGGTACATTTCAAAACTATGAAGAAATGAGTATAATTGTGATGGATGTGTTACTCAGTCTCAATTAAAAAAAAAAACTCCAGTGGGCTGGAGTTTACTCCTAATGGATGAAGTGTAAGGGTAGACAGCACACATCCCTGGGTGAAGGGCTCAAGTACAAGTTGGACTTTCTTAACAAACACTAACAATGTAACCTAATTGTTTTTACCCCCATATTAATCAGAAACTTTTAAAAAAGGAAAGACAAACGTTAAGAATTTACATAGTTAAGAGTTTTACACAGGTTATTGGCTACCATTAGTGTTTAGTAAGTATTCAGAGTTAATGTTAATTTTTCTGAGTATATAACAACTATGAAATAATGAGGTGGGAATGACCTGCAGGGACATAAACTCCCTAATAATACATAATTTGAAACAATATATAATTTCAAATTTCCTTACAAAGCTCTAAAATAATATATACCAATTTTTGTCCCTTACTTCCACTCCTTTAAGTAGAATTAACAAAATCCAAAATTAAATTTTAAAATTTTCATTTCCTGGAGTGTTAGATTCTGCCACACCAAACAGAAACTGTTCTTTTCAAACAGTAGATGGATAACATAAATAACCTAAAGTTTTTCCTTTGAGTCTATACAGCCAAACCTTCTGTACTGTAGTGCAGGATACATCTACCAGTATTTAAAAAGATTGATATGGAGTTACATACTTTCCATATATGTCAAAAGATAATGACCGTTAGTTTCCAAAGCACTGAGTTTTGTAACATAGAATAATGGTTTCTATATGATTTTTGACAAATGGCAACATTTCTCCATCTAGCAGAAGCCTGTGTGCTGTCACAGAAGCACCTGAGAGTTGGCACATCCTTGTCAGACAGGGCCCTAGACAGCACCGGGTGGCCTACACAGCACTTCACTGCACTCTTCCTTTTTGTTGGGGAAATGATACATTTTGAGACTTGAACCATTATTTAATGCCCTCTTTCCTTATTTTGAAATATATCATTAAATTGCTCTGAGTGTTTTGAAAGATTTCCAGAAGACGCTTAGAGATATTACAAACACTACTGATAATATGCTATGATCTTTAAAAAAAAAAAAAAGGAAAGGAAAAGGAAAAGATGCTTTAGAGTCATAGAATGGAAAATAATATGGTCTTCCCAGAAAAGCCATTCATCTATCCACATCCTCATTTGTATAGTGCTGCTGCCACTGTATTATATTGTAAGAGTTGTCATTATCAGATTCCTTAAAGAATATTGGTCTCAAAGTCTTACTGAGAGGCTTCAGTTATGCAAAAATGCTTTACAGCAGAATGCAAAGGCAACAGTGCAGCTAACAGGCATACACTGGACATCAACTAAGTGCCAGAAATTATAACATACAATTGTATTATGAAGTATTAGATAGAACCCAGGCCTTGAAATCACTACCCAGTGACAAATAGGTAAAATGTATGTAACCAGTAATATGAATAAGAGGGCTGATGAAGTGTTTTGAGAGTTTCAGGGGCAAAAAGTAAAATAAATGCCTTCTATTCAAAGAAGCAAGTTCCCATTATTTCGCTCTTCTCAGTGTCCAGTGAGATGTCAAATAAAAAACATGAAATCTAATTATGCTTTTTGATTGCATTCTTGTCTCAAGAAAAGACTGAAAAATAATAAAAAAAAAAGATAACTTATCAGGGTTGTCTCCTAGTTAAGTAGGCAATATTTATATATATGATATTGGCCAACTGTCCCTCTCAATACATTTTACTTAATTCTTGCCCATAGAAACAGACAATGGAAAGACAACAAATAAAATGAAATGGAACTCAGTAAGAAACAAATATGTAAAGCATGATGACATATGTATGTATCACAGACTCTTAAGGTCAACTTCAACTTCCTAGAAACCAGTAAAAAATACAAACAACAACTAAAACAATGTTTTTCATGCAAGGAACATGTATTCTTTCTTTTCTTTTCCTTTTTTTTTTTTTTGACACAGAATCTCATTATGTCACCCTTGGTAAAGTTGTTTTCTTTTATTTTAAATTTTTTTTATTAGATCATAATTGTTTACATTAATTCTCTCATAGGATACAGTGCATTGCTTCTATAGGCAGTTTGGAAAACTCTCATCCAACTGTCTAACATAGCATCATGTCTTTCTCATAATTGTTATGTTAAGACATTTATATTCAACCTTTAGACAAATTCACATGTACCCAAATAGGATAAATTATAGGCGTGATTAAAGTTGGGTTTTGTTCAAAAAATTTCTGGGTGACTTGACTTTGGAGGTAGAGCATTGAGCTGGTCACTGTGGAGGATGGGTCTGAGAATATCCAGGAGATTTAGTTTAGTTATGGCAAATTTCTTCAACATGTTTATGTCATGTCATCAAAGCATTTAATATCTCCATTGCATATGAAACTCAGTTTAGCTGGATAGAGGATCCTGGGCTGGAAGTTGTTTTGTTTTAAGAGATTGAAGGTTGATAACCATCTTCTTCTGGCTTGAAACGTTTCAGCTGAGCAATCTGAAGTTATTCTGATATGTCTCCCTTTGTAGGTGATGCTTTTCTTACATCTGGCTGCTTGCAGAATTTTTCTCCTTCATCTTAACTTTGGCAAAGTTAATCACAACGTGCCTAGGAGATGCTTTATTTAGATTAAGTCTTGCTGGGGTTCTGAAACTGTCTGCTACCTTAAGTTCTGCATCTCTAGAAATGTTTGGGAAATAACTCCTCCAAAATCTCTTGGAGTTGGGCAGTGCCTGTGGCTCAAAGGAGTAGGGCCCCAGCCCCGTATACGGGCGGTGTGGGGGTCAAAACCTGGCCTGGCCCAAAACTGTAAAAAAAAAAAATCTCTTGGAGTAGGGCATCTGTACCTTTTGGACCATCCTCTTCACCTTCGGGAATTCCTGTAAAATGAATGTCTGATCTTTTGGAGTGATCCCACAACTCTCTCAGGGAATGGTCAGTTTTTGCTCTCCATTTGTCTGCCTCTTTGAGTGTTTGGGAACGTTCAAAAGCTTTGTCCTCGGTTTCAGATATCCTGTCTTCTGCCTGGTTAACTCTATTACTGAGGGACTCCACTGCATTTTGAAGCTCCTCAACTAACTTTTTCATTTCCTTGAGCTCTACTATCTCTTTTCTCATTATGTCTATATCTTTGGTGACTTGGGCTTTGAATTCATTAATTTCTTGAGACAACTTTTGAACTACTCTTTGGAATTTGATTTCCATCTTTTCTGCTATTCTATTTATCTTATTGGCAATCCATATTCTTAATTCAATTTCTGACAATGCTGCCATTTCTCTATGTATGGCATCTTTAGTTGTATCTCCTTTGTAATTTCTTGGTGGGGGGAGGATGATCTACTCTGGTTATTCATGTTGCCAGAGTTCTTCTGTTGGGTCCTCACCATGTTTATTTTCCACTGTTTGGTTCTTAGAACTGGTAGGGTGAGATTGAATTGGGGTTCCTAGGTAGTAGAGACAGTCCCTTACAAAAGCTCTAGGCTTTGTAATTGTGGCTTATCTCCTACAACCTTACAAAGGCCCCTTTCAGAGTTTTGGCAGGAGACTCTGAGGACCTACTTGGTGAGATAGTGCAGGCTAGCTCTGTTTTGATATCAGCCAAACTCTACCCTATCTTAAGAAACCACTATTTGATTTAAAATCTTGACTGTGAAGAGATACAAACAGCTGCAGCGCCCAGACCTCACCCTTCAGTTCTTTTCCACTACAGAACTTCAAATGTCAACCTCAGAATGTCCCTGAGTGGATAGCCCCAGACGTAGGTTCCAACCAAATTATCTCTGGAAGTGCAAACCCTGTCCAACAGAGAGGGATTCAAGGACAATTCAAAGCAAAGCGATTCAAAGCACAATTGGAGCCAGGGATCCACACTCCCACCTGCCAGATTCAGTCCACACTATTGTCTGCTTCTCTGATCTCAGTCCACACACAGCTAGCCTCTGTTCACCAGACCAGATGGAGTCAGGGGACCAAGCCCCGCCTGCCAGGCTCAGTCCACCACCTGGCAAGCCTGTGTTCGCAGGCTCTGTTAGAGTTAGGGCGCCACACTCCACCCTCAGGTCTCAGGCCTCACCTGGTAAGCCTCTGCTCACCAACCCCCCCTGGAGGTAGTGGAGCATGCCCTAGCCCTCAGGACTTGGTTCACACCCAGTAAGCCACTGCTTGAGGGTTCTGTTGGAATCTGGAGACCACGATCTTGCTCTCAGGTTGCAGACCACACCTTGCTCTCAGGTTGCAGGCCCAGCAAGGACCAGCCCTGTCTGCTAAACTCAGTCCACATGGGGCAACCACTGTCCTGCTGTGGGTGCCATCAGAGCCAGGGGTTCTGTACCCTCCCTGTCCCGCCAGACACAGCCGGAACTGAGGGTCAACACTACCAGTGGCTGGGCATAGTCATAACCAGGGGACTACTCATCCTCCCGCCGAGTGTCCCTTTCTTCCCACACCCTCTTTTTTCCCCATTAGTCACAGATTCCACCCTGATGGCTCTCCGGTCCACACTGTGCCCAGATCTCTCAGGACAAGACAAAACCAAACACCCTATGCTCTGCAGGGGGCAGAACTTCAGACCTCCATGCAAGGGAAAAAGGGTGGACTAGGAGTTTGGACTTGTGGGGAAATATATCTGTTCAATTTTATGCCTGGCAGGGTGGTGTCATAGAGAAAGAGAAAGAGACCTGAAGTTTAGCATCTCTCTCCAGCGAGGTAAAATGAGAGGTCTTCTGTTCCCCGCTCATTTGCAGATAGCCTGCGGCAGGCCTCCTGCTTGGGGGAGGGGTCTCCCATCCTCTAGTCAATATGCCTTGTACCTGTAATTTGTTTTCTTGAGTGCTCTTCCATAGCGTTACAGCTTGCTGAACTTCTTTCTTGGCTCAGCTCTCTGTTTTTGGCTTTGTAGAGTCTGATTCCGTCCAGGTTTTCTTCCTCTTCTCAGGAGCCTCTGACGAGGGTTGCTACCAGTCAGCCATCTTCCTAGAATTCCCCCTATATTCATTTCTTTAATAGTCATTTTTTAAATGTGTTTGTTGATCATTGTCTGTCTATTATTTTGGCCGGGGCTGGGTGTGAACCCGCTACCTCTGGCATACGGTGCTGGCGCCCTACTCCTTTGAGCCACAGGTACCATCCTATCTTCCTTTTTTTTTTTTTTTAAGAGACAGAGTCTCACCTTGTCACCCTCAGTAGAGTGCTATGTCATCACAGCTCACAGCAACTTCCAGCTCTTAGGCTTAGGTGATTCTCTTGCCTCAGCCTCCTGAGCAGCTGGGACTACAGGTGCCCACCACAACACCCAGCTATTTTTTTGTTGCAGTTTGGCTGGGTCTGGGTTTGCACCTGCCACCCTCAGCATATGGAGCCAGTGCCCTACTCACTGAGCCACAGGCACCGTCCCATTGTCTGTCTTCTCGGGAGAGGGGTCTGTTCATGTCTCGTGGCAACATATAAATGGGGTTGTTTGTTCTTTTCTTTGTTGATTAATTTGAGTTCTGTATAGATTCTGGTTTTCAGCCCTTTGTCAGATTTGTAACATGCAAATATCTTTTCTCATTCTGAAAGTTGTCTATTTGCTTTTTTCTTTTTTTAAGACAGAGTTTCACTTTGTCACCCTCAATAGAGTGCAGTCGTGTCATAGCTCACAGCAACCTCCAACTCTTGGGCTTAGGCCAAGAGTTCTCTTGCCTCGGCCTCCTAGGTAGCTGGGACTACAGGCATCCGCCACAATACCCAGCTATTTTTTTGTTGCAGTTTGGCTGGGGCCAGTGCCCTACTCACTGAGCCACAGGCACTGCCCCTATTTGCTTTAATTATTGTGTCCTTAGCTGTGCCAAATCTTTTTTTTTTTTTTTTTAAGACAGAGCCTCAAGCTTTCGCCCTAGGTAGAGTGCTGTGGCATCACAGCTCACAGCAACCTCTACCTCCTGGGCTCAAGTGATTCTTCTGCCTCAGTCTCCCAAGTACCTGGGACTACAGGTGCCTGCCACAATGCCTGACCATTTTTCTTTGGTTGCAGCTGTCATTGTTGTTTGGCAGCCTGGGCTGGATTCCAACCCACCAGCTCAGGTGTATGTGGCTGGCACCTTATCCGCTTGAGCCACAGGCGCTGAGCCTGTGCTGAAGCTTTTCAGCTTAATTAGTCCCATTTATTTATTTTTGTTGTTGCTGTAGTAATTACCAATGGAGTCTTCTTCATAAAATCTTACTCAGGCTGATATCATTACTCAGGCTGAAAGTGTTTTCCCCACACTTTCTTCTAGGATTTTTATTCTTTCATGTCTTAGATTTAAATCTTTTATCCATTGTGAGTTGATTTTTGTTAGTGGTGAGAGGTGTGGGTCAAGTTTCAGTCTTTTACATATTCTCTGTTACATGTTCAGTCTTTTACACATTATCTGATTCTCCCAACACCATTTATTGAATAGGGGTTCTTTTCCCCAGTGTATGCGTTTATCAAAGATCAGATGGTGATATGAGGATTGTTTCATCTCTTGGTTTTCTATTCTGTTCCATAGATCTTTGTCTCTCTTTTTGTGCCAATACCATGCTATTTTCTTTTGATCACTGTGGACTTGTAATCTTACCTGAAGTCTGGTAGAATGATGCCTCTGGATTTGTTTTCATTGCTAAAAATTGCTTTGGCTATACAGAATTTTTATCAGTTTCATACAAAAACAAAAAACTGTCTGTTAAGTTCTTGAAAGTATGATGGTGGTATTTTAATGGGGATTTCATTAAATTTATAGATCACTCTAGGTGGTATAGACATTTTAGCAATGTTGGTTCTTCTCAGCCAAGAGCACAGTATAGTCTTCCATTTGTTAGTGTCTTCTGCTATTTATTTTCTCGGGATTTCTTAGTTCTCTCTGTAGAGATCCTTCACCTCCTTTGTTTGATATATCCCCAGGTATTTCTTTTTTTTTTTTTTTGAAGCTACTGTGAAGGGTATCATGTCCTTGATTTGATTCTTGGCTTGATGTGTGGATACTGATTTTTTTTTTTTTTGGCCAGGGCTGTGTTTGAACCCATCACCTCCGGGCATATGAGGCGGACGCCCTACCCTTTTGAGTCACAGGTGCCGCCCAATATTGATTTTTTTTATCCCCAGACGTTACTGTGTTTGTGATCACTTCTACAAATTCTGTGGTTGAGTCTCTGGGGTTTTCTGAGTATAAAATCATGTCATCAGCAAAGAGTGAGAGTTTGACCTCCTCTGCCCCCATTTGAATGTCCTTAATATTCTTTTGCTTGATTGCATTGGCTAGAACTTCCTGCACTATGTTAAATAGTAACAGTGTTAGTGGACATCCTTGTCTGATTCCAGTTCTAAGTGGAAATGCTTTCAGTTTTGCTCCAGGCAGTATGATATTGGCTGTGGGTTTGCTGTAGATGGCTTCAGTTTAGAAATGTACCATCTATCTATGCCTATATTCTTAAGTGTTCTTATCAGAAAAGGATGCTGAATTTTATCAAATGCTTTTTCTGCATCTATTGGGAGGATCATGTAGTCTTTGTTTTTGCTTTTATTTATGTGGTGAGTTATATTTATGGATTTGCATATTTTTTTTTGAGACAGAGTCTCAAGCTGTCATCCTGGGTGACAGTGTCATGGCATCATAGCAAGGCAAACTCATCATCATGAACATCAGTCACTGCTGTAATTTTTCACTGTGTATGCCACCTTCATGGAAGTGTAGACATTGGTTAGAAAAGAGTACATGGGATAGTTTCCCTGGGAGGAGTCAGATATCTGAGTAACTCAAAACTCTGACCTAGATGGAGCTTCTCTTTGCTGAAGGAAAATCTCCCCTCTCTTGTCTAACATGATAGTTATTTTCTTTCTTTCTTTTCTTTTCTTTTCTTTTTTTTTTTGAGACAGAGCCTCTAGCTGTCCCCTCGGGTAGAGTGTTATGGCATCACAGCTCACAGCAACCTCCAACTCCTGGGCTCAAGTGAGTCTCCTGCCTCAGCCTCCCAAGTATCTGAGACCACAGGCACCCACCACAATGCCTGGCTATTTTTTTGGTTGCAGCCATCATTGTTGTTTGGCAGGCCTGGGCTGGATTTGAACCCACCACCCTAGGTGTATGTGGCTGGTGCCTTAGCCACTTGAGCCACAGGCACTAAGCCAACAGTTATTTTCTTCTTTGGAAGACCCTATTGTTCTCTTGCCTGATGTAGTTACCTTGACAGAAGAAAATGTTTCTCCAAGTTTCCCATCTGTCTTATACTCCTATTTTGCTCAGGGGAGTAGCTAGAGTTAAATCCCAACATGACCTGGAGACATATTATTAAGTGACTACTTGGGTGTAAAGCCTTACTATAATATTAACAGAGTTTTGATAATTTTTTGGAAAAAATTATCTTTGGAGTGTGTCTTATATTTTGTGCTTGATCAATTATCTTTGGAGTGTGTCTTATCTTTTGTGCTTGATTAATAGTTACAATATAATCATATGCCTGGCTCACTTTTTGATATGGATCACCACTCAGCTTTGAATATCTATGACTGGTAGTGAGTCTGAACCCCAATGCTGTTAATTGCCTAATGATTAGGTCCCAAAATCAGTCTCAAGTTTATAGCTCAGTTTCGGCAATTGGGTTCCTGCCTTGTTCTCTGTGCCTCAGGGCCCCTTAATCTGACGAGACCCTGCTAGATGAGAGTCTGTATATTATAGAAACTCTTGAGTCTAGGGTCTTACCTTATAGCAATCTGCTGCTTTAGATTAGTAACTTGTCCCTAAACTCAAACCCTGTAGGAAGGGCTGTCCTGTGTGATGACAGGTGTACTGTTGCCCTGTGGCTTGTCTCTTTGCACGCGTCTGTGGTTCTTGTCCATTTCTGGACTTGCTGGTTTCAGCCCTGGTTAAAGTAGGGCCTAGTGTTGGATCGATTTTTTTTTAGTAGGTGACTGTACTTTCTGGATTTTGCACTCTGAGATTTTTCCTCCACAAAGATTTAAGTCTGTTATTTCAGTATTGAGTATGTTAGCCGTGCAAATATTAACATTCTCATTGCTCCTAGCCTGCCCCATTCATTTGCTGTTGGCCAGGCAGTACAAGGTAATTTTCTGGAAGTTGAGAAAAAACCTCTTTATAGCATCTATTTCACTTTACATTTTACTTTGGTGATTTATGTGTATGTTGATTTCATTGGGCATCAAGCTCCTCCATAACCAGATGTCACTCATTTTTCTGTACTACCCAGTGTCTCATGTCAAGCTGCAACCATGGGGGCACTCAGTGTGTAACATTAGGAAGATAGGGAGTCCCTTGGCAGGATCTTCCTGGAGTTAGCTCTGCCTTCTGTTTCAGTATCTTCCTAGTTTTATCTCTGGCATTCTGCGAGCCTCCTGGTGAGCAGTATGTTTTCGTGGAACTCTGACTGTAGTCTGTCTTGCTTCTAGTCCATCTGCTATATTCATTTTCCACAACAATATGGTTTGATTCTGGCACGTGGAAAACAACTTCCTATAGCCTAAAGAATAAGTTATAAATACTTGGAATCACTTACACAACCCTTCAGAGGGTCTCCACTTTGGCTGTCCAACTTATTTCTGATGATTCCTCTGTTAGTACTAGAAATAGAGGCAAGCTGAATATCTGGATTGTCCCCTCCGTGGTTCCCCACTTTTGTACCCATGTGTGTTCTGTTTCAGGCCCATACTGTTCACTAAGAAAACCCTTCTCGGCTCGGCGCCTGTGGCTCAAGCAGGTAAGGCGCCAGCCACGTACACCTAAGGTGGCGGGTTTGAATCCCCAGCCCGGGCCCGCCAAACAACAATGATGGCTGCAACCAAAAAATGGCCGGGCCTTCTGGCGGGCGCCTGTAGTCCCAGCTACTTGGGAGGCTGAGACAGGAGACTCGCTTGAGCCCAGGAGTTGGAGGTTGCTGTGAGCTG